>VDFB02232152.1:22336-112059 GCA_007258455.2 Sequoia sempervirens
AAATAAGAGTGATGGGATCTTTGTTTTGCATCCATGAAGAAATTATAATGTTATGCTACTGAAATGATTTCAGAGTTGGCTTCGAGGAATGCATACCTCCTAGTTCTTGCAACCTTGGTTTCATGCTTGAAAGATAGTACCTAGTTGAGTCTCAGAGACTGCTTCTCATTCTGAGAGTGCAGATTGAGCTTCATAGTTGGAGATTTTGATGTTATTTTCAGTTTACAGTTGCTAGTTTTTGTAGTGCTAAAAGTGATTTTTGATCATAAGTCATTGTATGAATTTTCTATGGTTCTAGGTATTTGCTACATCTCTTCTACTATCTAGGGCACCCCTATTTGCAAGTTTTCATAATTTTTAGTGGAGTATTGGATTTTATATTACAGGTCGCCCTTCCTGGAGGCTATCTTGCCTGGAAAAAGTTTAAAAAATTCATTAAGGAGTTGTTGCAGCTATTTCTTAGTCACAAATTGGTTGCCATCTACCTAGGAGTTCATTGCATTAGGTCTCATGTCATTTGGAGTAGTTTTGAGGGAGTTATGAGCATTTTAGTGGTTTTGGGAGTTGTTGGTTTGCATTTTCAGTTTAGTGGTTTAGTATATTAGATTGTAGTAGTTGGTGTTTATGGGCTTGTTTTTCATGGTTGGGAGTCCTTTAAAGTTGGAGAGACATTCTATAATAATTGTAGCATTGAGACACTTGAAATACATTGATATTGTCAGTAGTTCTATCATTTTGTAAGGCTGCATAGTAGTATTGTCAGCTACTTTCATTTCTTGCTAATTTTCATTTTAATTCCCATGGCTATGGAAGAGACTGGCCTTTGCTTAGTCTTCATTGTATTGCATTTGGTTCCTTAACACTGTATGTTAGCACCTCACCCATCACAGGTCTTGAGTGCACATTCTTGGTGTTTGAGTTACTTTTAGCATTCCATCATTATCAATAGATTCTCCGCCATATGGTAGCACCTTACCCACCTTGGGTTTTGAGTGCACATGTTTGGTGTTGAGTTTACCTTTCAGCATTGCACCACTTTCAGTTGTTCCTCTGCCATATGGTAGCGCCATACCCAACTTGGGTTTGGAGAGAAAATACTTGGTGTTGAGCTTTCCTTCAGCATTGTATTTCCTTCAGTTGCTTCTAATGACCCTTGGCACCATATGCCAACACCAATCTTATCCTAAGTTCTGTGTGCATTCTTGGTGTATAGTTTAGTTTTGGGCTAACCTTAGCGAGTGACTGTTGTGATTGAGCTGAATTGTTTATTGAAAAAACCAAAAAAAAAATTGGTTCGGTTCATTACATCCACATATGGTTATACTCAGAGGGATACATCCAAGGCCAAGGTTTGTTATTGGTCGCATCTCTGGAATGATAGGTGTTATAAGCCCATTATCATTTTTTCCAAGTCTTTGATTTATGTCATAGCCCATTTGTGAGCATCATTTGTAGACCCTTGCTTCTATCAGCCATTGGTAAATCCAGTACTGGTCTTTCATCTTGATATAGCATGTGAGATGGGTCTACTTCAATAACCTCTTGGCCAAGATCTCCCCAACTTGTAAATTTGGGATAGTCTGTAGGAGACATTTGGGATGTGGAAGCTTCATTTGTTTGTGGGCCTCCCCATGATCTAGGAGATTGTGGTAACTCTCCTACCACAAAAGAATTATTAGGGAGTTTGTAGTTTCCACAATCGTTATCTTTGATAATGAGCTTGATGTCAGAGATGGTGGGAATGGCAGGAGTGGTGGGTGTCTCTGTTGCAAAAGTGGATGCGAGAGTGGCGGGATCGATGTATGGTGTGGATGGGCCCTCATCATTTTTTGGTACTTGGGGGATTTTGTAATACTTTGCTTCAAGATTTTTACAATAGAAGGGTTTGGGGTCTCCGTGGATGGTAACTTCTTGTCCCTCATGTGTGAATTTCACACATTGATGGAAGGTTGACACTACTGCCTTCATTGTATGAATCCATGGACATCCCAGAAGGATGTTATATGGTAAGTCAAGGTCCAGGACCTGACAAGTGGTTTCCATGAGAGCCGACCCTACTTGAATAGGGAGTTTGATTGTGCCTTGGGACACTCTTTCTTGATCATCATATGGTCTTATTGTAATACCCTTTCCTTTGTCAATAGAATCCTCAGGGATTTTCAATTGTTTAATGAGGTTGAGAGAACATATATTCAAACCCGCACCTCCATCCACCAAGACCCTTTTGAATTTTCTCTTATGTACTATGACTTCTAAGTGAAGTGCACGATTGTAAGATGCCTAAATGGGGAAATCCTAGTCAGAGAATGTAAGAAGATTAAGCATAATGATATTTCCGACCATAGCTTGGAATTGCTCCACTTCAAGATCTATGGGGAAAGTGGATGAGGCCAATGCTTCTTCAAGGATTTTCCTATGGGAAGATGATATTTTTAGCAACTCCATGATGGAGATTTGCACTGGCGTTCTTTTGAGTTGATCTAGGATAATGTAGCCATTAGGGATAGATCTAGATGTAGGGACTCTGTTTTGTTGGGATGATCCTATGATGGTGACTTTTTTGCCTCTTGTGGTGACTCCACAATCGGCATGGGCAACTTTGATGGTGATGACTATGCAGTATTCATCTAGGGAGGCAACAAAAATTTTGTACACAGGATTTACATTTGAGAGGGTTCCTTTCCCTTTATCATTTTTATTCCCTTTGTTACCATGATTCAACATTGGATTCATATATATCTTAAGAACTTGATTTCCTATAGGTTGTTCCACATTTATGATTCTTTTATTGATGAGATCTTGAACGATGTTTTTCAATCTCATGCAACTATTTGTGGTATGGCCTTTGATTTGATGGAATTCACAAAGTTGATTCTCATTATACCAAGGAGGTTTCACATCCAGTTCTTGGAAATTTTCAAAGGTAGGAGCCTTGATGAGTTTTTTGTCTATCAGCTTTTTCATTATGTCTCCAAGTGGTTCCCCCAAAGTGGTGTACTTTCGCTTGGGATAACTCTTGCGTTGGGGTGGTCCTCTTTGATCATTGATATTATTGATTGTTGGATTATTGTTTGGTTGGTGTGGGGTCTGTGCAGGATCATCATGGAAAAAATAGGCCCTTAAGTGGCAAAATATTCAGAAAAATCAGTGTTAGGAAACTTGACGTAAAAATTTGAATAAGTTATCTATATTATTTCAAAAATATGTAAGAATAGAATCTGTAGAAAATTGAATGTAGTTTCTAAACTAATAGGTTTATTTAAAAATAAATAAAATCTATTTGGTGAAAATTTGAAATTTCAATGAAGTAGTACTTAAATTTCATTGAAAAAATAAGAAGTAGGTGTCTGTCTAACCACCCTAACCATAACAATATGATAATATTTTTTTATAATATTTTATATATAAGTAGAGGACTCATGTCCAGATGTGATACATATTTTTTTGTAATTTTTTTCTAAGTAAATAATTAATTATGAATTTTTGATTACAACTTTTAAAAAATATTAAACTTCGTATGTCTGACCACCTTAACTTGGTAAAAACTTCATGAAATTTAATTTTTATTTTTTAATCCTATATTATGTGAAGCATAGAATGTGACGCATGTTTCGGATTCAAAAAATGTGATACCGTTTGAAAGTTATAGATGTTTTTCCATCAGCCTATCAATTAGGACTTAAGTCATAATTCTAATAGAAAATGAATAATAATTATTTATTAAATTCAAATTAAAGTATAATTTATATTAGTGGAAAGATGAGAATCTCCTCTAAAAACCCTTTTCGTTTCATCAATTTTGAGTTAAAAAAAAGTCATCAGCCACATACCCTACAAATACCCATAATATTGCCACTTTTTGGCCCGTCATGATCCTGCACATACCCTGTGTCATGTGATGATTGTTTTGGTGTTGGATTTGGATTTTTGGTGTGGGTGTATGTTGGCGAGGGGCGCTAATGACCACCTTGGCATTGATGAAACTATCATTCGTAACATTTTTGTTCCTTGCCCACGTGAAAGGTTTATCATTGTAATTGGAGGGTGGGCAGTTGTTTTGTTGGTCAGGGTATGAAGTTGATTCTGTTGGTTGAGTCATAAGGGCTCTTTCAATGTTGCCCACCTTGGGGATCAACTGATCATATGTGGTGATGCCTTGAGATGAAATGCAAAGAGGCCGTCAAGGTTGGCAATGATGGCGCAAAGTTATTGTTCTTCTGGCATGGTCCACTTGGTCTGATTGGCCTTGGATCACCATCGTTGTAGGAATGAAGTGAATGATTCACCCTTTCCTTGTTTCAGAGCTAAGAGTTCTTCTAGACTGACATCCATTGCGATGTTGCATGCATAATTTTTAATGAATGCGTCTATAATTTGTTGGAATGTTCTAATGCCTGAAGGTAGATGAGAGAACCATTCCATAGCGTGGCCTACCAAACTCCTAGGAAATAGTCACATTAGATAAGTATTGTCGTATGTGACTTCCATGCAATAAACCTAGAATTCCCTTATGTGATCTTTAGGGTTTCCCATCCCTTGATATTTTTCAAATTTGGGGATCTCAAATCCCTTGGGGAATGGTTTCATCACTAGGCTCCTATCAAATGGATATGGACACAAGTTTCTTGGTGTCTTTCTGGTTCGTTTTGATTGAAGATCAAGCACTTGTTGCGAGAGAAACCTGATTTGCATCATCACATCATTTTGTGGATTAGGGGGTGGGATGAAAGTGTTTTGGGGTGTTACAATTGTGGGTTGGATGGGTATGTTGGTCGGTGTGTTGTTTGATGGTATTTGTATGTTTGCTGAGCTAGGTAGGCTTCCACCTGCTGTTGTATGAACAACGCTTGTTGTTGATCTTGCTATTGTTGCACTAAGATTTGTGCTTGCTTTTGTTCCAACAATGCTTGTTGTTGGGCTGCCAATTCAGCTGCTTCTTGCTGCTATTGATATTTCTTTATTGCTTACTGATATGCTTGCAATTGTGTTTTTTGTCTTTGTGCAAGAAGTTGTGCTTGTGCTTGTGCTTGTGCATGTTGTTTTTGATATTGGACATTTTCCTAAGCTTGATCTTGTGCTTGCATTTCTTGTGCTTGTGCCACTTGTTGTTGTAATAGAGCTTGTGTTTGAGTAGCCTTTTGTGCTTGCAATGCTTACGCAACTTGAGCGGCTTGTCATTGTTGCAATAACGCTTGGGCTTGTTGCGCTTGTAGTGTAGCTTGGGCTGCTTGGGTAGCTTGCATAGCTTAAGTTGCTTGTTGAGCATCTAGTTGTACGAATTTTAGTTTCTACACTTGTTGGAATTCCCTTTGAAAAGTAGCTTGCAATGTCGCGTTGTATTGGTTTGATGTGGTGGAAGTTGGTGGTGGTGGGGGTGGTGGTGGATTCAGAATGGCATTTGTGGTGGTGGTGAATGGTGATGTCATGTTAATTATTTGAGTGGTAGATGGTATTGTTGATGTGGTGGTTTGAGTGATAAGTGGTGATATTGATGTGATTGGCCCTTGAGAGACCATGCTTTCCGATGTTATGGGGGTGTTTGATGATGTTGCAATTGCTTGTGCATTTTTTGTCTATTGTTGCAATGTCAATTTTTTTTTTTGAGCATTTGGCATAATTCTTTGATTGATATTTGGGATGTTGGTTTGGTTGATAGTTGGTAGGGGAGGAGCCCTAAGCCAAGGAGTGGTGTGGATGATGATGGAAAAAGCAGAAGTGGTGAAAATGTAAGGGGTGTGAGTCCTTACGAAAATGTTGTGGTGTCAAAAACACTCCGTGGTCCAAACATATCTCCCTCCTCTTGTGAATTTGCGAGAAGAGAAGTTTGAGGTGTTGCGTGAAAAAATGATGATGATGGATCATGATGGAAAGTGAGAGGAACATTCCTATGTAATAGGTTTTTGAGTATGTTT
Source organism: Sequoia sempervirens (assembly GCA_007258455.2). Classification (NCBI taxonomy): domain Eukaryota; kingdom Viridiplantae; phylum Streptophyta; class Pinopsida; order Cupressales; family Cupressaceae; genus Sequoia; species Sequoia sempervirens. The sequence continues at coordinate 28,249 of VDFB02232152.1, forward strand.
TGTTCCAAGGTGATATTTGCATCCAAGTTTTGATTATTAACAAGTGGGTGTGTTTGAATAGCATTGATAAATGCATTTCCCATATTAATGTTAGGTTGGGTTGGAGAAAAATATGTCATGATTTTCGGAATGTTTTGAGTGATATTCTGGGATGTTGTAGATGAGATGGGAATGGTGGATGAGATTGGAGGAAAAGATGTCTCCACTATGGTAGTCACATCAAAATCTGAAAGTAATTTGGCCCCTTGTTTTGCTAGTTGAAGCATGTATAATGAAGGGTTGAGCATCATCATGATATTGATGATTTTATGGTTCTCCAGATTCTAGAGCATTTCAGTTATTTCATCGTGAGACATCCCAAAAGTATGATCTTCTGCTTGGTTTTCTTCTTATGGATTTTGTAATGATGTTGGAAGGTTAACTATGAGATTTCCAGACCCAATGGGATTCATTTTAGGAGTGGTTTGACTAAGATCACTTGAAGCAGGTGTTTCTTTGATGGCTTCCATGCTCTTCTTGTATTGAGATCTAGTTTGAACCATAAAACAAGGATCATTTTTTTAAGAATGGGAGATGAATCTCTTAATTCTTTGGATTGATCTATATTTTATGCCTCCAAGTAGAAAATTTAGGATATCTTGAGGATCGAAAGGTGATATGATGATAATGCAAGGGATGGATGATGTGGATTTTTTTGTCTTTTGATAAATATTGAAGGAGATACTAGGCTTTTGGGACTTTCAGATATGTTTCAGATTTTGATTTTGATTTTCCCTTGGGATTTGTCCTTGATTGATTTTGCTTTTGAGAAAATAGACCCCAAGATATTAGGATGACTACCTAAGGATGGATTTACTCAAATGATGATAATTTTGAATATGTGCGGGAAGAAGGATTCATCTACCCACACCTATCAAAACAAGATGATAGTTTCACTAAGCATATGAAGAAGGATTCATCTACATATACTAAGCTAAACGAGATGATTTTGATAATTTTTGACTAAGCATATGCAAAAGGATACATCTACACATACCTAGCCAAAGGTGATTTTGATAATGTTTTCAAGGATTTAGTCTCAAGGATTTTGATGATTTTGATTTTTCCAAAAAACCTAGCATTAAGGATGATTTCAAGATTTTCCAAAAGATTATTGTGAGATGATGTTTGTTTTGATGTTTGAAGGATGGATGAAAAATATTTTGATTTGCTTTGATCCTAAGATGAACCTAAAAAAGACATGTTGTTTGCTTAGACCTAGGTATTGAAGAACATGCAAATGCTTCCTAGAGACCTTTATAACCAAACAATGATTCAATTTGGACATACACTCTCGGATTTCAAACCAATGACCTTCGCTTTGGAATTTTTCAAGAATCGTGAGGCTTCAACACACATGAAAGTTTATTTTTCTTAGCTTTGATTAATGGCTTAAATTTACCAAAAACACTTCTTTGATTAAGTTTTCAAACTGAATGTTCAATCTCTTAATTTCTTCAAACCCCACAAGATATGTTATGTGGAAATTTGATGAACTCAAGGAAAAGGTTTACCTATTGTTTACTTTAGTAGACAAATCAAGATGTAATCCAATGTTTAGAAACCTCTAAGGATGTAAATCCCAAGGGAAAGCAATAACATATGGATTGAGTCAAATGTATTTGTCTCCAAAAGGGTTTGAAATTTGGATGATGATGTTAAGTTTTTGTTTTCAAGATGTTTTTGATCAAGAAATGTGTTTTGTAACCCAAGAATAAGTGCAACCCTATGGATGTGTAAGACAATATTTGTTGGATTCCCACTTGGACAAGTCCATCTACGCTTATCTTTAGTGAATGGTTAGATGCTTGAACCCATTTGCTCCCCTCCACGACACTCACTTATATGGGGTAGCCAAGCATCAACACCCATGAAACTCCCATGGCATGTTTTCCATTTCTACTAAAAGACCATAAAAGTGTGGGGTGGCTTCAGAATGACTATTCTTGCACCAACAAATAGATTAAAGGATTTTGGAAAATTCTAGCACATGGGTTTTAATAAGGACTTTCCATTTGTGGAGATTGACCCATACGACAAGAGTCCCCTTTCGGATCCATCTTGTCAGAATCAACCGTGTGATATTGGTGTTTACTCCAATACCCACATTTATGTCGTCGTTAGAAATACTCTTGGCTTTAGAGTGTTACCGGTTGAGTCGTTCCCTTGGTGAGTACTTTTTCCCCAAGGCAGGCCCTCTAGGATAAACAAAAGCAAGCAAATACAAAATTCGTAACTCGATCAATCTTTGACGACACAAAGAAAGAGAATATATGTAATGATGCCCCAACTCACACTCGCACAAGATTTTGTTCAATTTTAAACCCAAATCAAAGTGTTGAGGTGATTTCTTTATCTCACCCTAAAGTCATGAAAAAGGCCTTTTGATTCTCAAGATCGCTATAAAGTGCGAGAAAAGTGCATATGTCCTTTTTCAATGCCTTTATTTAAGTAAGTCTTCACGAGAAACAAAGTTGCACTTGTTCTTATTACATCCACAAAGAAAATGTGAGTTCTTCTTAAGCACCAAAAGATGAGAGAGAGATACTTTATTCAATTGTTAATCCAAGAAACAAAATCTAATAAGTTGCATTCCTAATGTTCATTTTATCCTTCACAAAAAAAATGGAAAGATTCTTTTTAAACCCAAATGAAAATTAGTGTCCTAAGAAAGAAGAGATGACAATTTCGTGAACAAGTGTTTAAGCCACTGCCACTTGGTGAGTTGGATTATATTCTATATCTCAAACAATCATCTCGCATTTAACATTTATACATTTAAATCAGTGCACTAAGGAACCAAAAGCAATGCGTCATGCCTCAGTTTCTCATAGTTGTGAATGCAAGTCCAGTAAATAATGAGATCATCCTAACACATTGAACTACATGGAATAAGCATAATTTTTAAATCACAAAACTAAATTGGCATACCAGAAAATCAAAAAACAATATAAAGCCTATTGACCACTAAAATGACTTATGATATTTTCCAAAAATTCTCATTTATTTCACCGCGATAATCAAACAAGATAGAACATTATGAGTTAACAATGAATTTTTTTTTTAATGATTTATGCTAAGTCATATCTTTGAAATATATACTGTCTACCTTAATGACTTACAGCTGGTAATTTAAGCGTACAAAATCTCAAAAGAGAGTATTTAGCATTTTCAAATGTTTTTCCAGTTGCAAAGTGAAGAATATGAACAAACAGACCAGCAATGCGTGCTATTTTAGGGATGTGACATGCTTTAAAATGGAGACGGGAAAGATTATTTCGAGAAACAAAAGAAAGAAATTTTTTCTAGACAAGCTCGACTTTTGCAAGCAGACCATCAGAGACCAGAAAGAGTATTGAATGTCAGAAGAAAACAACAAAATAGGGGTGTCTACAGCTAGCCTATAAAGCTTAAAACGGGGTATGGACATCCATAAAAAGAGTACAACATGGATGAATCTTGTAAGATGTTATAGTTGAAAATGCTTTGGCAGACATGTAAGCCAAAAATAAAGGACATGGCACATAGGTGTAAAGAAGGCATGTGGATTGTTAAACAAAATGCCTTCTAAACGTGGTGTAGTTGCTACAGGATATGCAAATGATACCAATTTTAGTCTGTCGATTTCAAATGCAAATGTCAATGTTAATACAAATAATAGTGAAAGCTATTACTTAATAATGCATTTGATAATACTTAAAATGTAGTTTCCAAAACAAAATGTAATCAACAAACTTAATCTGCAAAGCCCTCCTTCTAGCGCCATTATGAAGCACTATAAATCTGCAAATGAACCATCTCAAACACTCATTAGTGGAGTTAGTTTACACATGCAAATCTATGAATACCTCTATGGAATAACATGTCAATGTTCAAGAAATGCAACAATAACAAGGATGAAAAGACATTCAAAAATATGACATATACCTATTCCATATTGGATTGGTGTCAAATGTGCCAATGACCCTTTCCCAATCCTTGTTAAAACTCACAAGATGCAATGCAATGGTGATGGGAAAAATTAGTTCTCAATTTGAGTGAGTAACTTTGTATGAGAGTGTAGATATTTTGATGAAGAATCAACCCTTTATTTATAGATTTTCAAATTGGAAGAGAGCTCAAAATAGAGCAATGTGGGATAAAGATTGGACTAATGAGATGAGGCCATTTGTCAACTTGTCATAGGTTGAAGAATGTGCAAGTTTTGGCTAAGTGCCCAAGAGAGGGAGATTCAAATTTGAATTTGTGAATTAAATGTTGAGAGGGGGACATGGAAGAGAGAATTTATTGCAATGTTGGAAGGGACAAGTCTACTTGTCTTTATATTCAAACTTGAGGGAATATTCCATTTTTATGCCAAGTTGAAAGAAAATGATGAATTTAATAAATCAATAAATTGATTTATTTGTGCAAGTGGGAAAAGCTAGAGGATGTGATGGGTGGTTAGATTAGGTAAATCAGGATTAGATTAGCTTAGCTGATGATTAGTTGATTTTGACCCATTTGACTTGAATATTTTGATTTATTTAAATCAAGAGGGAGAAATATGAATTTTGAGACTTAATTAAATAAAGTATTGGTTTATTTAATTAAATGGATGATGCAAGATAAAGGTTGATTAATTTAAGGAATACGAATGTAGGGAATGATTTATAAAAGATGAAATGTTAGTATTTGATTGATTTATTTAAACAAGGTAATGATGAAGTGGATTTATTTAATTTGAAGGATAAAATGTTATATTTGATTAAATGAAGGTTATTTGATTATTGGATTGAAATGTATGCATATTTTGCATGTCTACACTATCACAACTTAGTTTCTAGTCATGATTCAAAGTCCACTTCTAACTAAGCTAAGATGCCTGAAAAAATAACCAAAACAACACACAAAACTTTCAAAAACCAAATAGATGCTTTTTATAGTTCAATCTACCTCCTCAACAACAAACTCAACTCGTACCTAATCTAGTGGCAATTGTTAAAGCAGCGATGCCCTATGCCTATGGGAACCCTAAGAGATAATTTACACCTTTACCCGATACCCTCCATAACACACTGGACCAATTGATCCAACAACAAATGATCACTTTTCCTACCATTAAACCACTTGATACCACCAAGCCTTTACCACCCACCTTTAAAAAAAATGCTTATTGTCATTTTCATCGCCAAAATGGACATCACACTAAACAATGTAAGCGTATCAAACCATTAATTCAAGACCACATTGATTCAGGCCAATTGTCCATTGTGGGTGTTCATGATCAAGGCAATAAGTTCATTGCAATTCCTAACTAGAATTTTCAAATCTTTACCAACCCTATGCCTAAGCACAACGTTTCATTTGTCAAGGCTGGTGAACCTTCAAACACTAATGTGATGAACATTGATACAAATAATGAACAACCTAATATAACTCCAATTGTTACCCAAGTTAATCCAATGGATGAACTTGTGGGTATGATATATGTTATCCCTCATAAGGGCCCAACCAAGAAATCTCTTTATATTACTTTTTCTCCTAGTGATATACTTAAAAAGCTTCTTGATGGTCCTCTTTACATAGTCACCAGAATCTTTGATAAGCCCACCAATGGGATATTAATAGATCCCTCCTATGGTGAGAATGTGATCACACAAGAATTTTTAGTACTACATGATCTCTATAAAGATGATTATGACAAAACAACTACATGGATTAAAATACATACTAGTTTTGCATGCCCTATAATTTGATCAATTGTACTCCCTTTACAAATAGGACCCAAAACTTTGGATGTAAAATTTCTATTATTCCACAATCAAATCAATTTATTTAGCGAATAGGCCACCCTTGGCTTCGCTTGATGAAAGTGGTCCCTTTAGTTGTTCACGAGTGTTTGAAGTTTCCACATGGAAATGAAATATTTACCATACATCATAGTGGCTTTAATAAATTTTCTTCTAAAGGTATTTTTTCCTTAGAAGCCTTTTGGCCTGAACCTATGGAACCCATCAGCCCTCGAAAGGGCTTATTTTTCATAACATATCAAAAGTTCAAAGCTCGACAAATAGCCAAATTATTTTTTCCTAACATATCCCCATCCACTATTGCTACTCCTCTTCTTGATGAAACCATGCTTCAACCTAAGTCTAAAAATGAACAAACAACACCACCCCATGAGCAACTTACCATGAACACTCCCTCTTCCCTATTTAAATGACCAAGAGAAACTGAAACAAATCCCATCATGCCTCCTTGCATTAAACTATAGGAGTTTAGGTGAACTCCTCAAATCCCCCAGAATCACCTGCAAGACAAAAACTTCCACAAGAGAGAAATGGTAGAAAAATCATGCTATCATTATGATGCAAGGATGCCAAATTGAATATGACATTATTACAATTGTACAAGATGCCTAATTATATAGGCATGAGAGAAAACCTAAGATACATGAGATGTTGCCATGTGTCTTGATCTAACAACATGTGACAACATGTGAATCCTATCTAGATGATTATTAAATGTTGAGATAAGTTCTAGAATGACAACTCATCTTCTAGAAGGAATCTTATCCCACCAAACAAGGGAATATTATCCCATTTATTTATTAAATGATTTATCTAATAATGTAACTTACGACTTAACTAATTAAATGCAAGACCTAAATTAACTTATGCTAGTGTAATAATTAATTAATTACACCAACACCCCCCCATAAGTGCAACTTAGGGAGAAGCAGATTATTATGCAAAGATGAGTCCCGACAACAAGGCCTGATCAGGTACTCATTTACAAATGCAATAATGAAGTAGATAAGGAAAACCCAGTGGGACAAAACCCCCCTACAATGAAATGACTGCTGCAAAGAAGCACTGGAAGAACACTGTGGAGTAACACTGGAACCACAATCTGCCAAGCAAGGAAATATACTGCTATCTACAATAGAAACCAAAAAAAGAATCATCATATGACAATAGACTCGATGCCACAGAACACTGGAAAACTCTCATACTAGATCAACCCTGGGATCTGTAAGCAACAGTAGATGAAAGGATGAATGGACCCATAATGATGACAAATCTGGAAGTTGTGTTTCATGAAGCCAATGCCAAACTGAAACTAAAACTGCCCATAGGACAAGTACCATCAAGATTCTAGAACATTAACCATAAAAACATGGCCCTCAAATGAGAAGGAACTGAACCAATGTGGATCAAGAACTATAAAATCCCAATGTGAAGTGTGAACCGAAGCAAACCAAAGATGTGTCCAGCTAAACAAGAAAGAAGCTAAAAGGAGACAACAGGAAACTAGACAAACTCATGCGAGTTATCACCAACATGAAAGATGGATGCAATAACCCCCTTGATGGAAATTTATATCTGTTCATTTATTAGAATACCTAATGATTGGAAAAGGAGAGAATGTAAAACATGCATAAACTACAGAGAAAATGTAAACGTAGTGCATGAAAACAAAACTAAGTGCATGCACAAACCAAGGTTCACATCTGCCTCCATGATTAAAAATAACTTCCAATCTGTGTAGAGGTCGAAACCAGCTTTCCGATGATATCTCATTTGCAAAAATCTAATGCCATAGCCAAAAGTTATGATTTTTGAAAAAAAACTGAATTCAGCCTGCATGAAATGGGTTTTCTAGCAAAAAAAGATTACTTCTGATTTAATTTCTGCAAAATCTGTTCACAATGAGTGGACAAAAACAAAAACCCAGAAATATTATGAAGCTAAGAAAAAAAACCTAGAAATTGTTTTTTGATCTAGCAAGTTGAAGATGAAAAAATAATTTTTTTAAACCTTTAGCCAAGAGAAAAATGATGCGCGCTGATTTTTGTACTATGATTTTATCCAAATCCGTACAAGATATCAAAAATCTTAAAGATACCCAGTTCATATTTTGATCCTTTATACAAAACCCAGAAATTGTTTTTCCTGAAACTGAGTGGAAACTAGATTTCTGAAGCAAAAATGAAAAATGGCTGCTTGCATCCAACAAGACCTTCATGCCAAAAAATGATCTCTCATATTTGAGAAGAAGTCTGCAGCACTGAAGCTCTGATACCATGTAGGAGTCTAGGTGAACTCTTCAAACCCCGCAGAATCACCTGCAAGACAAAAACTTCCACAAGAGAGAAATGGAAGAAAAATCATGCTATCATTAAGATGCAAGGATGCCAAATTGAATATGACATTATTGCAAATGTACAAGATACTTGATTATATAGGCATGAGAGAAAACCTAAGATGCATAAGATGTTGCCATGTATCTTGATCTAACAACATGTGACAACATGTGAACCCTATCTAGATGATTATTAAATGTTGAGATAAGTTCTAGAAGGACAACTCATCTTCTAGAAGGAATCTTATCCCACCAAACAAGGAAGAGAATATTATCCCATTTATTTATTAAATGATTTATCTAATAATGCAACCTAGGACTTAACTAATTAAATGCAAGACCTAAGTTAACTTATGCTAGTGTAATAATTAATTAATTACACCAACATAAACAAGTGTATAAATCCAAAGAGAAAGTCATTGACCCATCTTCTTTGGTTTCTTTTGTTCTTCCCCCTCTGAAATAAAAGGAACCTATGATGGATCAACCCACTCTTACAACTCAACTTCAAAATAAAATAAAATGAAATCGTGGTGCTAGGGAGCATAGGAAACATCGTCATTTCCTTGCTCGTTAGTCTCGAATGAAAGAAAACAAAGAAAACCACCCTCCTCCTTTGATAGAAGCAATAAATGATCACTCTCCTCCTAACTTTCCACAAAATAGTAAAGTCCAACCTTCACAACAAAATGATCTGATCCAACAACCATAACTTTTGATAATCCTTCTTTAGAAATAACCCTTCGTCCTCCTATCGTAATCAATCTTGATGATGATGACAATGACGAGGAGATCACAAAAATAGATGAAGAAGTGTATAATGATCTAAACTCTTTATTTTCATCTACCATGAGCTTAAATGAAAAATCTTCTCAACCAAGTGAAGAACCTAGTACATCTCCTAGTTTGGCACTTGCAATTCTTCCTTTAGACAGTCGACCACCCTTGCAATACATTGAACATGATTGGGAGGTGGATGACTTGTTAGATGGTTGACTTGCATTCACATTACTAGCCTCATACATTTCATTTTCCTTTTTCTTTTACTTTGATTTGATTTTATGTGTATCATTTTACCCCATAATGTGTGTTTGATGTTATTTATCTCTTTGCACACTTCCTCTATTTGTACCTCTATTCTTCTATATGTCATCCTTTGTATTTTTTTTTTCTTGTGTTTTCCTTTTGGGGATGATGCAAAGTGTAGAGATGCTCAATGTCTCTTCTATGTTTACCCAAAAGCTCCTTTTTATTTTTTCCTTTTTGTTTTGTTTTTTCCTTTTGGGGATAATGCAAGGTATTGAGGTTGAAATGTTTCTTTCATGTTGACCCAAAAATTCTTTTTTTTTTTCTTTCCATTTTTTTTTGTGTTTCCTTTTGGAGATGATGCAAAGTGTTGAGATGCCTAATGTCTCTTCCATGTTGACCCAAATGTTCCCTTTTCCTTTTTACTTTACCATTTTCTTGTGTTTTTCCTTTTTGGGATGATGCAAGGCATTGAGATAGAAATGTCCCTTTTATGTTGACCCAAAAGCTTTTTCTTTCTTTTCATTTTTTTTTCCTTTTAGGGACAATGAAAATCATAGAGACCACAATGTCTCTTCCATGTTGACCCAAAATGGATTTATTTTTATTTTGTTTTTGCTCTCTTTGTGTCATTATTCTAGTTCTATATGCTTTGGAGAATTATGAGAATTCTAAGCTCTTTAATAAAAATATTGCAGCAATTAACATACTAACCCCAAATCCATAGATCCCTTATGTGTTTGGTGTGTTCTATTCTGGAGGGCAACTCCCTTTTCTTTTTCGTTTACATGAAGCAGCCTTACTTAGAAACATATGACTTGGCACAGGGGCTTTCCAAGTTGGCTCTCATTTCTTGTTTTCTATTTGCATTTTTCCTTTTCTACTTTAAAGTAATTGCTCTTAGAGCGGTGTGTGGAAATTCTTTTAAAGTGGGGGTAATACATTTGCATAATTCATTTGCATTCTTGGTTCGTAGTGCAACTTTGTCACTTCATACGATGTGTTTGTCACTTTGTGGATGACATTGGGTGTGATATTTTTCATAAATATGATCTATCTTAGCATATTACATTCCTCTTGGTAGTTCGATGTGATACACTACATCCCCTAAGTTGTGTATATATTATTCTTTGATTGGTCCTCTCTTGGAAACATTAGACATAATGTTCCGTAAGTGATAAACCTCACATGAACTTAACAAAACTCCTTCAAACATGTTTGGAATTTTACTTTTTTTCATTTTCTCATTGTGCATCTTTACCATCTTACATAACAAAGCTTTCATGCCTTTGGTACTATCCTTTTTGTTCATGGGTTCTAAGCATACAAACCTTTTCTTGTCTCATGAAGCACAAACCAATATTTTTTCTCTATGGTGCCTTGTTAAAGTTAACAAGAGGTATAACTTTGATATGTTTGAGCGGGAATCCCATTCAGTGACATGAATTTCCCCATATCCACCTATGTGTTTGTGAGTGCATACCAACTAGCGTATGTATTTCACCTTTTGGGTCTTCTCACCTGGTAGACCACCATGAGTTGTCACCCCAAAGTGAGTATGCATTCTCTTTTTCTCACAAAGAACCTAGATCTAATCCACAACTAGTTGGACAAATGATTAGATCTTAATCCAATTCCCACTTCTCTTCACATGTGTGTTCCTTTGTTTGTATGTTTAGTTTTCCATGGGATCTTCATCCTTGGGACTTGATCAACGCCCTTGATCTTTGTTATTCCATCTTGGTAGGATAAGTGCATTTAGACCCTCCTCTCGACATGCATGGCTATTTTAGTGTGAGTTTGAAGCAAGTTCATCCTCTCAATAAATTGGGGGCTAAATGTACCATAGAAAAATGACCCTTTGACATTTTCATGGTCTTTAAGTCCTTTCTCTCATGATGTATGGTCTATTTTTCTTTGATTTAATGTTGCAAAGTAACTTCTACATTCACATTAGGCCCTAAACATTCAAATTATTACATCTTGTGAAGGTTTTGTGAAGTGTCATAAAACATTTCTACACTTTTATAGACTCTTTTCATTACAATTCAGCTAAAAATCACCTTTTCATCACTTATCAAGTCCTATTTTGAAGTGTTGTAAAGTCTTGTAACAAGATTTCATACTTTTCTAGGCTTGATTTCACTATTCACACCTTTCTTATGCTTTATTTGACCCCTTTATTCCCTTATAAGGCTTAATTAAGTGTATTTTTGAATCTAAACCTAACAAATAACATTAAATGTAACTTAATTCTCGACACCCACTTTCAAGTCCAAGGTGGGACCCATTTTCCATGGGTGGCGAATGAGTCCCTCTTGGCTCCAAATTTAAAATATTTCAAAAATTTTGTTGAGTTTTTATTCAAAATTACCTTATGTCAGCCTTTGATGAGGTATCATTGGGTTACTAAGGCACAAGAGTGTATAAATAGGTGTTTTTACATCCATTTCAACCACCATTCACCCATTCATTCACTAATTCATCAAAGAATTCAATCATCCATTCAAGCACTTGGCATCATTCAATCAAGCATCTTGGAGCAACTATTGACATATTGTCAAATTTCTTCAACAAGGTTGTGGTGAGTTTAGGACATTTGCATGTTGTTTATTCATCTATCCTTGTTCATTTCATTTCATCTCTTCATTAAGTGTTTGATTACCAAAGTGGGATATGACCAAAGAAAATCCCTATAACCTAACCCTTAACCATTTTTCCCCTTTTGTATGAGTGTTTGGATACTTGTGTATGCATATTTATCAAGCAATTAGGTGTTAAAAGGTGGTCAAGAATTCAACAAAGCATTTCAAGTCAAATCAACCCTATTTCAATCTTGGAGACAACCTATATTTTGCTTTCTATAAATTTAACTCTGTCAACCCAACAAGAAGACAAGTCCAAATCTGGTGCTACAACATTGGTTCCTGATTTCACAAAGTTTTGGGAGAGGATTGATTCACCATCAGTTTATGCATGTATATCACATTATGTTTTCAAAAATTGCATACATCTTAGATTTTTCATTCATAATCAATCAATCAATCCATTTATTTGCATTTAGATCATCTCATTTAGTCTTAATTACATCACACATTTCCTAATTTAAGTGAACCAATCTAGATTATGAGTGAGGTTTATCTCTCTCCTTTTAGGTGAAACATGCTAAGAGTGTAAGAGTAGCCTATAAACCTCATTCACAAAAAATCTATGGTTCAAGAACTAATAAAAATTCAATTTGGGGCGGGGCCCTAGCTTGGTTGGTCATGAGGTCTATTCTCCCCCACCCTTGTGGTACCGAAGGGCATGTCATGCTAGAGTTGTCAGTCACATTAAAAAGTTTACCATGCACACTTTAATTTATAGGGAGTCGTGCTACTCGATTCTTGTAGTCTAAAAAATGATAATAAAACTTCCAACTTTCTTCTGAAACACTAATATATAAGTATGCCAAAACTTGAGTTGTGCATGAAACAACTTGTTCATTTGATCATATTGTGTGTGCAAGTTCAATAGTATAGGTTTTTTAAATCAATTTGATGCACCAACTTATTAGCCCTAGGTTTCATTTCATGTTTCATTTACCAATTTCCTCATTATACATTAGTAGAATAGGTTAAATTAGTTGAAGTCCCAAGGGAACTATCCCTCTCTAGAGATTCACTGCAAGCTATGGGAAACCCGCAAGCCCTAGAGTGTTTCCTTGTTTAACTAGATTGTTGAGTCAAGCACTTGGAAAGGGTACAAATCCATGTGACAACAAGTATAAGATGTTGTGTGATGGAATAGGGAATGTTGCAACACCCTTTAAAAACTAGTTCAATCCCTCTTTAAAATCCACATAGGGATTACATCAAACAATTGGAAGTATTGCTCATAAAACAAGAAAACTTGGTTTGCATTTGCAAACTTGATATTGCAATGTAAAAACAAAGGATTACAAATTTTTTTCAGTTAACAAAGGAATAATTTAAAGAAACATATTTCCACTTAATACTTGCAATAACCCTCTTAAAACTCTCTCACAATTGATTCTTCAAACAACATAGAAATTGAAAACAATCCAACACAGTCTTGGTTTGCAACTTGCAACCAATGCTATGCTTCAAAGAAAAATATTATTACAATTTTTCTTTCAATCACAAAGGACTGATAAAAATTAATGAAACCCCATAAAAATATCACATAAGCCAATGAAATACATTGAAAAAAATTCTCATGCTAAAACTATGCAAGCTCCTAGAAATCTATGCGCTTTGCAACACCTCTATTCCACCTACAACTCCTGTAACTTCTCATTGAAAGACTTGGCACTCTATTTGTTGTTATCAATCACTTCAAACTACAATAAAAAACTTTCCAAACCTTCAAAACTAGGAACTGAATTCATGTATTTCCCCCCTTCTACAAGTAGACTTATGTCTCACAATCTTCAATTATGCAACTTGCAACAAACAAACACAACACTCAACAAGTTCTAACCATAAACTTACAATCTATTTTCTACTATAAATAGCTCTTCACACCTACAACATACAACAAAAAACAACCTCCATGGGATGATACAATCTCTCTCAAACTCCCTTTCAACTTCTCATTAAAATTGAAAGCTATACGAAGAAAAATGCCTTCATAACTCCCTGCCAAAATTTCATTTCATTTCATTTTCTTCAAATTCCCCTTTCCTAAAATTGGAATGATTGCTATCATATAGCTGAACTAAAAACATAAATTAAAACATAAAATAATTTTTAATAAATAAATCCAATTGATTTTTTCATTCCACAAAAGTTGGTAGTTATGTTTGGCTGCTCCTACTAGAAAAGAAAATCTAAGAAAAAGTAGACCTAAGTACCCACCTCCATAACTCCTATTTTTTAAGGATTCTACATAATTTTTTTAGAACACCTTTATTTCATATCCCAATGCCTATCTCTCTTTTCTTAGCATTTTTGAATTCAAATTGCTTTAAAATTGCAATTTTGCATTATTTGCACTATGCCAATTTTGACCATTTCAAAATGATCTTGAATATACATGAAATTCACCAAGATGAAATGAAATTCAACATCCCTCACATGAAATTGAAATTCATCTCACAACCTCACCAAAAATCAAATGCAAATTCAAATTCAAATTTATTTTGGTTAATGTAGGATAGCTTGTCAACTATGGATGTTCTTACATCAAACACCCACAGTAAGAAATATTTTGTGAATATGGATTCAAAAAATGGAGTTGGGTGGTAGTACCACCCTTTCAAATTGCAAAAAATCTATAGAATACTTCATCACTGAACCTGGTACCTCTAATAATCTCTTATTCCTCCTCTTCCAACATCTTTCCAGAACATTCACCATCCTCCAATAGCCCTACATTTCAATATTCTCTCCTTTTGTGGACTTCTATCCACTATTTATCATCTTCCTCCTAATTATAGACATTTTATTGTCTCCTCTTGTGGGAATTGACTGACTACCTCCACCAAAATGTACCTACACAAAACCTTGCAACACCATACAAATGCTCTACATTCCACACTTCACTAGCAATCTCTAACTGAGCCATTTCATTTGAATTCACTAAATCATTAGACCAATCATAAAAATAATTAAAAACAAAAGGTTTTACCTTCTCATTACTTTCTGTAATATCATTCTCAACCTCATCAAGGCATTCATCAAAATCTGATTTCACCTCATTACCTTTTGCTACAATCTTCTCTCCACCTTCCATCAACACTTTCAATTCCTCTTCTACCGCTGAAATATTTTCATCTACATAAGATGCACTCTCATCTTCATCATAAAAATGAAACATATTATTCATTACCTCTTTCTCTTCAAAAGTTTCTTCACCATTTCCTATTGCCATATCTTCTTCACCTTCACTCTTAGCCACACTTTCATTTTCCATTACTTTCAAGTCTTCCATAGGACACTCATCATCTTTAATCATTGCTACACTTTCCTTTTATTTTCCCTCTTCATCCTTTTGAACAACGATTTCCACATTTTCCTTTTCATATTTCTTCCCTATACAAAAAGTTTCACTTGCAAACATATCAATACCAAAAGAGCAATAAGATTCAACCCTTCCCATTTTATTTTCCTTTTCTATCCTTATTATCTTCTACAACTTTTTTTGCCACTTTTGCTTGCCTATCTTTCTAAGGATTCAAAACATATTATTCCCCATCCTTTATGATGCTATATGTATTCTTCCTACCATCATTCAGAGCTTTTCGATCATACAACCATGGTCTACCCAACAAAACATGGCATATATCCATAGGTACTATATCACATAAAATCACATCCTTATATTTGTGAATTTGAAAATCAACAAAACATTGCTCACTTACCCATATTTAGAAATCTCCTTGCAACCAAGAAATGTAGTATGGGATAGGATGCTTGATTCTTTTCAATTTCAACTTGTCTACCATCTCTTCAAATACAATATTATTGGTGCTACCATTGTCCATAATGACTTTGCAACATTTCCCAATCACTTTACACTTTGTTCAAACTAAATTACTCTTATGGACGAGCTCTTGATTCTCCGTTTTTGGCTCTAGAAATTATTTCTTCATCAAAAAACATTCTCTTGGCTTCTAAGAATTTCTTGCAAACACTTTTCCACACTCTGTACCTGTAGGTCCTGGTGCAAACTGCCTCACATCAGTGCTTCTACTTGCACACTCAAGAGAAACTAGCTCTTATACCACCAATGAAGGTAAAAACTCAACCTTTCAAGAGCACAAACACATTCTATAATACCATTGATGCAATAAGGAAGGCTATAACATGCTTCAAAAATTACTTCAATCCCTCTTTAAAATTCACATAGGCATTACATCAAATAGTTGGATGTATTGCTCATAAAACAAGAAAACTTGCTTTGCACTTGCAAACTTGATATTGCAATGTAAAAACAAAGGATTACAGAAAAAATTCAGTCAATAAGGAGCTGATGGAAAGCAACATATTTCTATTTAATACCAACAATACCACTCTTAAAACTCTCTAAGAATCAATTCTTCAAACAATGTAGAAATTGCAAACAATCCAACACAATCATGGTTTGCAACTTGCAATCATTGCTATGCTTCAAAGAAAAATATTATTCCAACTTATTTTTTAGTCACAAAGGACTGATAAACATCAATAAAACCTGATAAAAATATCACATAAGCTAATGAAATGCATTGAAAACCATTCTCATTCTAAAACTATGTGAGCTCCCATAAATCTATGCACTCTCTAGCCCCTCTATTCCACCCGCAACTCATGTAACTTCTCATTGAAAGGCCTCACTCATTTTTTGTTATCAATCACTCCAAAATTTCAATAAACAACATTTCAAACCCGCAAAATTGAGAACTAAACTCATGTTTTTTCTCCCTTCTACAAGTAGACTTATGTCTCACAATCTTTAGTTATACAACCTGCAACAAATAATCACAACACTCAACAAGTTCTAACCATGAACTTCCAATCTATTTTCTGTTGCAAATAGCTCCTCACACCTACAACATAGAGCAAAAATAAACTCCATGGGATGCTACAACCTCTCTCTAAATCCCTTTCAACTTCTCCTCCAATAATCTGAAAGCTATAGGAAGAAAAATGCCTTCATAACTCCATGTCAAAATGAAATATCATTTCGTTTCCTTTAAATTCCCCTTTCCCTAAATTGGAATGACCCCTATCATGTAACTACATCAAAAAAATAAATTAAAACATAAAATAATGTTAAAAAATTAAATCCAATTGATTCCTCCATTCCATAAAATTTGGGAGTTACATTTGACCACTCCTCCACTAGCTCTTAAAAAATAAAATCCCAAAAAAATGGGCACCCACCTCCACAACTCCTATTTTTTAAGGATTTTAAATATTTTTTTAAAAACACCTTTATTTCATATCCTAATTCCTATAATGATTTTCTTGTCATTTTTGAATTCAAATTGCATTAAAATTGTAATTTTACATTATTTGCACTATGCCAATTTTGACCATTTCAAAATGATCTTCAATACACATGAAATTAAAAATCATCTCACAACCTCACCAAAATTCAAATGCAAATTCAAATTCAAATTAATTTTGGTTGATGTAGGATATCCTATCAACCAAAAGGAATTTAAGCCCTATTTTGTGGCTTTCTAGATAATCATTTAATGTTCACTTCTACACTTGAGTTAGGATGTCAGAACATGAAGGTGTATAGTTCATACGATAACTAGGTTCCCAATGCAAGTTGATGCACATTAAACACTTCAAGAAAGGAGATAAATACTTGAAAGGAGATAAATACTTAATTGATTTTTTCAAAACTGTTATTAGTGTTTTCTTGGTAAAAATTTTGGGCATGATAGGATTGACTAAGGAGAACATGACTCTTTCTTAGGAAGTTCTCAAATAATATTTATAAATACCATTTTTTGAGATTTAGATTATAAAGACAAACAAATTAATTCCAACTATAGGTCTAGATTAGTTTTTTTTTTTAGCTATAGATTTAATTCCACATACTAGTACACTTACACAAGTACAAAGATCTATTCTATATACATATAACTAAATTATAATATAGCATAATTCATTTACAAATTTTAATATGATAATACAATACCATAATTTCATCATATTGGTAAATCATTTTCTAAGAGCATTTGCTACTATCAAATTTAATTTTTAAATTTAGAGTTATATATATAGCTGCTCCAATCAAGTTAGCTAACTTTTTCTCCCAATACCCCTTATAATAGTAGGGAAATTCTTCATGCCCTACTATTCAACAAGGGTCATTAGGAGCATCCATGGTTGACTAACAATCTTGCATCAGCAAAAATATTTAATATTAATTTTTTCTTTAGTTTGGTCTTTGGATATTGTAGGTGAATAAATTTATGTAATAAGGCCTAAAATATTTCATAATTATTTGGTCAAGTTGTTATGACAGATAATTTATTGTTCCTAAACTTTTTGATGAAAAACTTTGACACCAAGGAGCAAGTGGTTTGGATTTTTCTATTCCCGGGCTTCCATTTGTAAGGAAGTGGTTGCTTTCTCTCAGATTATCATGGATGGAGGTTAAAAAAAAATAAAAAATTATAATTTAATGATTTTAAATTTACCTTTGAAAAAATATTTTCTATTTCTTGGAATAGAAAATTGGGAGTTACAAGAAAGGTCTAAACGAGTTAATTTATATGCTTTATTGTGGTAATTTTTAAAGGGTTGTTGCTACCAAATTGACGTTGTTCTTCCCAGACATGGATTTTTGAGGCAAGAAGGTAGAATATATAGTTTTACAAGTCTAAGAGAGTTATGAGATAGAAAGTGAATATTAATTCTAAGGTTGAAGGTGGATTCATCCACAAATTGAAGATTGCAAGTGTAGTTTTTTGAGGAAAGAAGGTAGAATATATAGTTTTACAGATCTAAGAGAGTTATGAGATAGAAATTGAAGATTAATTCCATGGTTGAAGGTGGATTCATCCACAAATTGAAGATTGCTAGTGTAGTTTTTTGTTGTTTGAAGTTTATAGTGAATGAGAGAAATTACAACTATGTTTGCTTAGTAGTTTCATATTTAAAATATTATTATAATTTTCTTTTATTTTTTGTATATTAGTCCTATTGACTATAATATCTAATATAATTAGATATATGGATGTTTGTAATCCATTTGTGCAAGTTTGAATTAATGGAAATTGCTTCATAGTTATTGTTTTACATTAAAATCTCTACTATATGTTGAATGGTTTTTTAGAGAGGATTTTATAGTTGGATTTAGAGAGTATGCCCTCTTCAAAGGTTGAGTTTTTACTTCAACAATGGTATCAATGCTAGTGTTCCTGAGTGTGCAAGAAGAAGTGTTGATTGGAGGCAGTTTACAATAGGACCTAGGGGTGGAATGTGTGTGGTGTGTAGATAGATCGTCAAGTGTGAGGTAGTCTATACCTAAGAGGTTGAATTTTGAGAGTACGTGAAAAGTGTTTGATGAAATTACAAAGAAGAAAGGAAAAAACAATTATAGGTTTGTATGCGGGTGAAGAGGATGGAGAAACTATTGTAGAAGTATGCTTTGAGGATAACATGAAGGAAGATGGTGAGATTGTAGTAGATGATGAGAAGCAAAAAGAAAGTGTAACAATCAAAGAGGAAAATATTGTTTCAACAACAGATGACTGTCCTTTAGAGGAATTGAAAGTATTGGATAATGAAAGTGCAGGTGGGAGTGAAGGTGAAGTAGATATGGTAGAAAATAGTGGTGATAAAAAGGTTGTAGAGAAAGAGGTAATGCATAGTATTTTTCATTTTCATGATGGAGATAAGAGTGGATTTGATGTAGATGAAAGAGTTACAACAAAGGATAATATTGATTCATATTTTTGTTAAATTTCAGAAGGATTATGATTTTTATAATTTGAATAAGTTTAATTTGAATAAGTTGGTTCAAAAAGAGTTTTCTAGTGATGTTTGGTATGTAGAAGATTTGTTTGGTGTTGCAAAGTTTAGTGCAGGTCCATTTTGGTGGAGGTGATCGGGCTATGGTGGCTTGAATCCCATAATATTGGAAGAGACTGTGAACTGTATTTGGTGGTGTTGATGGTGTTTTTATGCACCTTGCAACACAGGCAGTGCGTAGGTGCACTGCCTCTCTTGAAAGACAATCTTCCACAATCGGATCGCAGAACACTATCCCAAGGTCTCTCATATGTCAGGTCTTGACATTGCTTAGATACCTGAATAGTTTGATGTGATTTGCTAGAATCACAAGGTGGTCTTACATAGGAAATGCAAAGCATGGATACAAAGCATAGAAGATGGATCTTGAAATAGAGTTCTTAGGATGGAAAGTTATTATGCATTGGCTGTAGGTTCAAACAATAGTCTTGGACTCCATTTGTTGTTGGATTTGGGTTTACAATGTGAAATGAACCTTAGCATAGGTTGGTCATTAAAAAAAGAAAAGAAGGCAAGGGAGAGGAAAAGTTCCTAAGTCTGCAACTAGCTATGAATAGTGACAATGGAGTTCCTGCAATGGACAATTTCTTGAAACAATATCCCACTTAACCAGGGATTTCACAGTATCATGGAAATTGTGCTATCTTCTAAGGTCTATAAATATTTTATCCTTCCTCCACCACATACATGCATGAATCAAAGATAAATGTTTGGAGCAGCTTCAAATTCAAGTCCAGGCTAACTTTGCACAGCTGTCTACCATAAGCAAACAGCAAAAAGTATGGATAAAGAAATCATCAACATGGCAGGAATTTTCATAATCACCCAACAACATTTCTAAAATCTATCCAAAGAAAGAAGACAGCTAACTAAATAGCAATAAAATCTAGGTCAAACATCTAACATTGGAGATTGAATCAAGTAACATGGGAGAAACCAAGAAAATACACCAAGTCAATGCCTTTTCCTTATAAATTTCTGCAGCATGTCTTTACAACAACTCAGCTCTCACTTTGCAAATGAGAGGGGAGCCCTATTTATAGTTTTTCAAAAGTCAAATGAATGGCCTAGATTAATTCTTATTGTGTGGCCAAAATTCATTACAAAATAGGGTTTCACCTACCCCCCAATAGATCACAATTTAAAAATTACATTTTGTCTCTTCCCTATTTCGTCTTCTTGTTGATGGCACTGTAGCTCTTTCGTCATTTAGTAGATTTTTGCTTTTCTGTAGCTAATCTTTAGGAAGTTCATCTTTGGTAGGGCTGTCCTCCTATTCCTCAGAAGCTGTGTGTTCTATGTATTTGAGGATGACTGCCTGGAGCTTGTCTATTTCAAGGATTTCACATCACAGTGCCTGGTAGCTCCACTCCTTTGCATTATCCTCCAACATTTTCCAATCCTCATCATACTTTGAGCCTTGGTCTCTGAACAGCTACGATTGATCGAAGGCGTGGGCAGTAAAACTCAAGAATTCCGTTGTGATTTCTCCGGCCATCCCGTCCTTCATCTTCTCCTGGAAGTAGGGTTTTATCTTCTCTATATCCATTTGCATAATGGGCATATCATAGTCCGTCATTAGCTTAAGATATCAGGCACATTCCGCCTGGATTTCCTTGATCCACTCAATGTCTGGATCCACCCTGCTCAATATTTGCTCTAACCTCTCCTTCTGGTTGTCAAAGTCTCTGCGCCACACATTCATCAGCCAGTGATCTTCTTTCTTAAATGCAAGCTTCTCCTCCCACGTGGCTTCAGGCATCCGAAGGATAGCTTCAATCCTTACAAAGGTGGAGTCGTAAGTTGCGGGAAAATTGGTGTAGAGCCTCTTTGTGCTCTTCAGAGACTGCATCAGGTCCAAGAACTTTTTGGCTGTCTGCACAACCCGGCTAATTCCCATGTTTCCAACGTATGAGACTTGTTGGAACCAATCCTCTATGGTCTTCTCCAAGTTCTTTCTTCTCTCCATCTTATCAATCTGTTCCTTGGAAAGCAGTTGAGGTGCGGCCGTGGATGTAGTAGGCAGGTCGTCTACTGAAGACCATTGTTGTATATAATCTGTTAATGTTGCGACCTGTGCCTTGAGCTCATCCTTTGAGATTTTATCCTGCTTTATCAGGTGCACCATTGTGGCCACCAACTCCTCAAGGTGCTTGACCTTCTGCTCTCTGGTTACAGTCCCCAAGTCGATGGTGGAGATGTTATAGCTTACCCCAGCTTGACGAATCATGGGCATTGCAATTTGCGCCACTCGAGAGTCGGAAGCATCCATCGTTACTTTGGATCAGACCTTGGGCTTCTTCTCTTTCTTCATTATGATCTGGGCTCGAGCCATGATGGCCTTTAGCCTCGCCCTTAGGTCCTTCAGCACAGGGGTTTTTCTTTCAAGCTGCTTCTCCAACCACTCGTGCACAACAGATTTCCCCTTGGGTGAATCGCAGTCACCCTTGCCTTTCTCAATTAGTGTCAGGATTTTCGCTTCCTTTTCCTTTTGGGATTCTCCTTTCTCCTTAGCAGCATCTTCCTCCTCCTCATTGGAGTCATGAATGAACACAAGGCATTTGACAGGTAGCTTGGTGGATGGTTGTCGAATGGGACTTTCTTCTCTTGTTGTTTCCCCTTCCTTCTTTTCCTCAGTATCTCCAGCCTCGGAGCTTCTGAAAACATGGGTTTCAGCCTCCGTCAAATCCTTTAGCTATTGTTCTTCTGGTGGTTGCCCTTCTTCATCATGGGGTGACCATTCTGCCTCTATCCCAATGTCCTTCAGTTGTTGTGACATTTCCTCCTCAAGGTCATCATCAAAGGTTTGAATGATTTCCTTAGCACCCGAGCCATCCTTGTCATCCCCACTCTCAGAAGAGCCCGTTTCTTCCTCCTCATAAACCACCATGTCAATGGTTTGGTGTTTGTACTCTGGGTGCTCATGGTACTCATCAGCCTCCTCCTTGATAGACTTTGAGGCCTCCTGCTCTCGTTCCTCCAACTCCTTTGAGATTAGCATTGTGGCCTCCATAGCTGCTGGCCCTGTCGATGGTTGTGAAGGCTGAGCAGTTGCAAGGACTTGTGCAAGGGCTGCTTGGAGAGTTGGATCCATTAAGATTTGGGAGAGCTCAGGGAGAAGGTTTTGCATGTGTCTTGTAAGAGCCTCGGGCATAGTGGCAGTGGGAAGAGGCGATGTTATTGTTGCCAGGAGGATCAATGAGATTAGCAGCATAGCAGCAGAGGAGAGGGGAGAAGTCATGGTGGAAGATGAGTCAATAACTATCACAGACTCGGCTGGAGGTGAATGGGCAAGATGGATAGAAATGTCCACTGCCGGCGGGGATGCAGTGACCATAGCCAGGGAGGCGGGTGGTGCAACAGGAGGAGCAGGGAGAGCCAAGGGAGGCTGCAATTGACCCGCACTTCCAGTTTCTTTCTCTTGGGTTGAAGGCTGCTCTGCAATACTCCCTGCCAGCTTGAGTCTTTTGGGAGTGAGCCTTCCGCTTCTTTCTTCACATGGGCCTTGGGGTCTGGCGACTGCTCGATCTCTGTTTCTTTTCTTTTCTTGTATCAGGTGACTGGAGGAGACTTGGAGGTCCCACTAGTTGACGTGGTGGCAACAACATCCTCAGTGGCACTCAGCTCACTTTTGAGCCCCTCATACGTCAATACTACTCCTTGCCACTTTAAATGAGCCACTTGCCCATCGATCCACTCCTTGGTGCAAGTTAAGATTGGCTGAGTTATGGTGTCCAAGTCATCGACCTCCTATTCCTCCCAGTATATTGATGGTATTGGCAGGTTGGCAACTATAGGGTACCTCGGATGCATTATAGTGGACTCATCCTCCTCGACTTGGTCTGGTACCGGAAATGGCTGCACCCTTTTTAGAAACTGCACCATCATCTGCATGTAGTGCCTTGCGCACACTTCTTTGTCATCCTGGCATTCAGCCCAGAAATCTTCAATGTGATGGAGATGGGCATATGCCGGCCCCAGCGCCTTCCTGACATGGCCATGTGGGTCCATTCGTGGGCGAGCAATGTGTAGGTAAAAGTGGTAATCCTTCAACTCCTTCTCAGAGTTACCAGCACACTGGGAGGTCTGTAATCGGTACATGCCCCGGCCAAGGGTCATAGGATAGGAGATCTCTGCTATGTGCTTATTGCTGAAGATTGCCTGCAGGTGATGAAGTTGTCGAGAGAGCTCCAGGAGGATGATTCTGTCATTGGGGTATCGGGGCAGCCTATTTGGCCTTTCAATAAAGCCTTGAGCACGGATGTATGTGAACTTTAGATATTGGATAAAGAGGAATGCATACTGCTTCAAAAGCGCCCTGGCACTGTGGGAGACCCTTCGCTCGAAGTCTCCCGTGATCAACCTGATGATGTGGCTGATGAAGGCGTCGTTCACTCTGCAGTAATCTCTTTTGAAGTTGCGATACTGGAGCTGCGGATATTTATCAAAGGGTTTGAGTCCTTGCTTCTGCCCCTGATCAGGTGCCACAAATAACTTGTTGTACTATCTTTGATCCGCCAAGGAGTAGACAAGGTAGGAAGTCATGTAAAATTTAGAGCTCTTTTTTACATGAAAAACTGCTCATGGAAGTAGTTGCTTATGATTCCTCCCCAGTAGAACAAAACCTTTGTTGTGACATCTTCATTTCCACGCAGGATCTGCTCAATGAATTATGCCATCCACTCCTGAAAGTAGGCGGCCGTAGGAAGAACCATAACCCTGCTCAACATGGTTACCAGGTTGTGGTAATCCTCATGGAAATTGCTACGAAAAAGCTCCTGAGGAACTTTCACAGCGCTGCCTCATCTTTCCTTGAGCCAATGTAGGTTTATTGACTTCTTGCATCCAGTCGGATTATCATCCCACGCCGCCTGACATTCTTCTAAGGTGGGGACCTCCATCTATTGTAATGTGGGAATATGGAAGGTCTTGGTGATTCCCTCTGGCGACATGTCAGCAAGAATGTTTCCCTCCTTATCAATAATTGTCCTTGTGTCAGTTTGGTATGCTTATCGGCAAGCCATGACTAATTCGGGAGCCACAAGGGATGGAGGGAATCTGGCAGCCTTAGCTATTCCACTCTGCCTTATCAATCTGACATTCTTTGTTGTTGGATTGACTCGAACCCTCTGCTTGAATTCAACGATATCCACCTGGCCAATGTTGGTGTCTGTGATCTCCTTCTAGTCCATTGTGACCTTTGAGTGGAGCGGCTCACACTGGAATTGGTACTTCATCTGGTGCTTGTCTTCTTTCCCTCGAGGGGTCTTTGCTGACTTCTCCCCTTGTCCCCTATGGCGGATTCCCCTGAAGTTCCTGCACCTGATTCCATATATTCTGCAAGCAACAACAAAGTCAGCACAATAGATTATAAAAGAATTCATGTTAGTCCATATCTCGAAAACAATATTCATTTCAAATAATCAATCGAGCATATCATGAACTTTCATCTCTAGATGTTATTGATCTTTGATTTAGGGCATTTGGACAATTCGGGCCCGAAGGGACGGACTTCTCTTGCAAGAATGCTGTTTGGGAGGGAAAACATGGCGGAAGGCCCTTAGAGACCTTCCTTGGTCACATTTTAATATTTCGAGAGGCTCATCATGAAGAGGACCAAAATCCAGGATGTGGGTTGAAGTTAGATTCCAGATTTGGGTTCGTTTGGATCGATTTAAGGGAGTTCGGAAGTCTCAGACTGGAAAGCTGTCAGGAGATAGTAGTTTGTAGTGGCAGATAACAGACGAAAATCCAGAGATGAAAATTCGGGGTCCGGGGCCCAGAGGGCCAAAGGGCGGCTGACAATTTTCATTTCATTTTCGAGGGCTCAGGGCGGCGACACTGGGATGGCATCCGAGCTTGGCCGTTTGGGACGGTAAACAGCAGACGAAAGTCTGGCGTCCAGGGCCCAGCATTCTGAGTCTTTTCTTTGAGTTCAATGGCGGTCGACATCACGAAGTCTAGAGGTCGGGACGACGGGAGGGATTTTCTTGTTTACAGCGGCGACCGAAGGTGGGGGTCCCGAGCCACAGAGCCCAGTGAGCAAAAGGTCGCTCAAGGTTTCAACAAGATCCTACCGTGAACGGCGGCCTGGTGTCCGGTGGTCAGATAGACGGGGTGAAATCTCCCCGTTGGCGGGAGAGAGGCGGACTTCTTAAAAAAAAAAGTCTGGACATCAGGGCCCGAGAGGTGCGAGGGTCACCGACGGGAATAGGTAAGCTAATAGCAGGGTCCAGAGCATGGACGACATCGATGAGTTCGCCGCGGGGATGGAAGGAAAGGGAACAGGGATACCCGATGTCCGGAGTCTGAAGGTGATAACGATGTAACAGTTTTAAATCACCTAGCAACAGCAGAAATGAAGGCGAAGTCCGCAGGGCGGGACACCGGACGAGTCCCACCGTGGACGACGACAAAACACTCGAGGAACCCCGAAGGTGGAACCCCGAGTTCCGGGCCCAAGAGATTTGGAGGATGCATGTTTAGTTTTGAAGTTTTATAGCGAGGAGCACGTCGGGATCCGGTAGTCGGGAGGCAGGGGGAGTTTGCAGTTCCAAATGGTGGCATACAAGTGGAAATTCGGATGGAGAAGTTCGATGGGATGGGCCCGGAGAGTGACGTTGCTGTCGGCAGGTGTTCAAAGTTTATTAACTGACGGCGAAGGTGGGTCTTGGGCCTGAAGAGGATGTTTTCCCTGCACGAAGAACAGCTGTGGCAGGGAGGAACTCTGAATCAGCGAGGAGGACCTCCTAAGAGGTTTGTCAATTTTCTAGCACATGGGTTTAGTGCGCAATTTCATGTTTTACCATTTTATGCCCTCCTAATGATTGTTCATTCAATTAAATCCCTTGAAATTACAAAACAATACTCAAGGAGGGCAAACAGATGGCCTACCTCAAACACGCCAAGCGGGGAGATGTGGGATCCACCCACGGTTGACGGAATGACGCTGAGGGCGATGATCGTGACGTTGTCGAAGATGGTGGGCTGCAAACATCAGTTTGTCCAATCACTCAGCAATTCTATGAAATGAAAATGATCGGTTGGAGTGGGCATTTTATACCCCTAACCGCCATGAATGTTCACATTTATTGCATCTATGGTAGGCAAAAAGTTGGTGGATTCGAAAAGGTAGGCGACGGTGGCGGGAACACCGGGGCCCGACGGCCGGGGAGGTGCAACACGACGGTCATTTGAAGTTTCATGTTGGTTGATCGGTGGCGGCAAGAAGCGGCTAGGGGCTGGAGGGCGGGATGCCGCCAGGGATCCGCCGTCAGGGACGGTGGAACCATTACGGAATTTTGGACGGTTAGGCCCGGAACGCCCCACGGCAGACAAGTATCCCCGCAGTCTTCAGTTAGTGAAACGATGGGCGAGATCCAGGGGCGGGATGCCGCATGAAGTCTATCATCTCGGATGGCGGAACACAGACGAAACCCCAGAAACAGAACTTCAGGGTTCGGGGTTCGGAGAACGAAATGTTGCAGGAAGATTACAACAAGTTTTTGCAGACAGCAAGAGGGGGTTCAGACCCCAAGGTCCAGAAGGACGCAGGGTAGACGCCGCCAAGAACGGCAATTCCAGCAGGGAAACCCTAAAGGAGAAACCCGAATGGTCGGGCCCGGTAGGGCCTGAGTCCGTTGGTAGGGCCAAACTGCCAGAGGGACTCCGCGAGGTGCCAGAACGTAGCAAAAATAAAAGGGGAAGGCATGGTCGATTTATGATGGGACTTTGAAGCAACATCGACCATCCGATACATCAAAAAAGGGAGGCACACAAAATGAGGTGGTGACAAAAATGACCCGATAAGGTATAAGAAAAGAGGGTCCCCATTTCGAATGGGGCATGTGTGCTAAGGGCACAACAAATGGCGACTCCGCTGGAGAACGCTCTCGAGCGTTCTAAGGATAAAAATTCATTCAGGACCCAGAATCTCTAGTTTCGCAAACCAGGAGTGGCCTCCAAAGATGAATCTGGGAGAACGAGATCCTTAATTGGGTCAGCTTGCAGGACATCTCAGAAGTGTGTGTAGTGAGTTCATTCCTTTCTTCAGGATAGTGACCAGGGTTACCAATTCAACCGAGCGAGCTACATAAATCGTCTAACACCAAAAGTAACCTGGACATTGCCCTGCTGTCAGTCAGGCGTCCATAGCCCCGACGGGGTTGTCATTGCAATCTCATAGATATTGCTCTACTGTCGGCCGAGTGTCCATAGCCCCGGTAGAGTTATCCAAACACCCATACAGTCATTTATTTCCCTTTTTTAGAACTCTTTTTTCTCTTTTTCTTTCATATTTCACTTTTTTTTTATCATTTAGTTCGACCGGGTAGGCATTGAAGCCTACAATGGGTTTGAGACTGTAGTGGTCACTGGAGGAGACTTGAGATTTTTCACTCACTAGGGTGTCATAACAACCGTAGCATAGTCCTTTAGGAATAATTATTATGTGTTTTGTGTGAGATTCGAGATGTATGTAAGAAGATATAGCCAAGGGTCAAGTTCTAAGCAAAATTCAAGCAAGGAAATCATTCACGGGAAGCTTTCAAAGATCGATAATCGAGAGTGAATGTTTAGCCAAAGAACACAAAGGACAGACAACAAAGTGAACTGTTTGTCGAGCAAGCACGACCACCGCAAAGGAGCGGGAAACAACTTTCAAAACAAACTGTTGGGAGGGATAAAACAAAAGAACGATGCAAAAAAAATGCAAGCAAGCCATAAAGTAAACTACCCTAGCCTATGTACAAGTATTTACAACGATGAGCTCAAACGAGCTCAAGCCTGGAAATAATGCTTCAGGTGCTACCCATTGACTGGCAACAGGACGTTCTCACTGGTTAAGGTCTTTAAGTGGAAGGCATTATCTCCCAAAATATCAGCTATTTGAAAGGGGCCAAGCTAGAGCTTGTCGAATTTGTTGTGTCCCCCTTTCTTTTCATGGGCCTTGTCCCAATACAGGACCAAATCGGCAATTCTAAAGGCCTTGATCTTGGCTCGGCGGTCAAACCATCTCTTTACTATGCCCTGATGTTTGTCAAAATTTTCTATTGCATGGTTTTAGACTTCCTCTAAATGCAAGAGCTCAGCTAGCCGAGCTTCCCTATGATCTCCTCCTTCATAAAAATCGTTGATGAACTGAAGAGTAGGAATCTTCAGATGGATGGGGAATATAGGTGCTAGGCCATAAATAAGGTGGAACAGGGAATCACCGAGGGCAGCCTTGTGGCGAGTGCGATCAGCCCAAAGGGAAAAGTGGAGCTGGGTATGCCAGTCCTTGGGATTCCTATCTAGCAGCTTTTTGATCACAGTAATCAGGTTTTTATTCGTGGACTCGGTAAGGCCATTTCCCTGAGGGTAGTAATTAGATGAGAATTTAAGGGCAATTCCATGGTCAAAGGCCCAACTAGAAACATTCAATGAAGCAAACGCAGGTCCATTATCACATACCAAAGCATATGGACAACCAAAGCGATTCAAAATGAAACTTTCTAGGAAATTAGTAACTACTTCAGTTGTGCATTGCTTACATACCATTGCTTCCGTCCACCTAGTACAGTAATCAATAGTGGTAAGAATGTACCTATGTCCTGCAGACAATGGAGGGCTTACCGGACCGATGAAGTCGATACCCCATTGCGCAAACAGCCTTACCTCTAGCACAGGCTGCTGTGGGACAACAACATTCTTTTCCTTGGTGGCAGCGGTCTGACATATGTGACATGAACGAACATGGCAATGGGCATCCTTCAATACAGTTGGCCAATAATACCCTGCTCTCAATATTTGGTGTGCTGTGGAAGAACCAGAGCCGTGGCCCATGCCAAATTTATTGTGGAACTCTTTCAAGACTCGATCTGCTTCTTCCTTGCTGAGGCATCTTAAATAAATGCCTTCATGATTCTTCTTGTAAAGAATGGAACCCTGCAAGATGTAGCCATTATTCTTCAATCTCAGGGCCCGCTTTTGAACTCCTTGCAGGTGCGGCAGACACTTATGGTTCAGTATATAGTAGACGACATTCTAGTACCACTCTCCTGGGGAGACATCCTCAAGCTGGTACTGCTGCACAATGAGTTCGGGTCCAGCTTTTGCTACTGTTTCAGCAATTGTGCGGGTGAGTGCTTGTCCTCTCACCAGTTTCATCGGTTGGATCTCCATGTCATATTCTTGGAGCAGGGTGACCCATTTAGCTCTTCGTTCACCCAATTAATTTTGCGTGAGCAGCATTTTTACTACTGGGTCGAGGACAATGGCAAACACATTATTGCGTAGGATATAGTGTCTAAATTTTTTCACCCCTCTGACGAGAGCATATGCCTGCTTTTCAATGTTGTGGTATCACAATTCAGCATCCTTGAGGGGAGCACTCATAAAGGTGATTGGATGCTCGTTTCCTTCATCGTCCTTCTGGGTCAACATGCTAGCACATGAATGCTCTGAAGCAAATGAGTAGATGTAGAAAGGCTTTAGATAATCCGGGCTAACTAACACAGGTGCCTCAGCGATGGCCCGTTTTATTTCTTTGAAGGATTGTTTGGCATCAGGTGTCCATTCAACTTTGGCGTCTTGTTTGAGCATAGTATTCAGAGGTTTAACAATCTCCGCGAAACCTGTGATGAATTTCTGGAGGAAGTTGATCTTTCCAAAGAAATATTTTAATTCTTTCTTGCTTCCTGGAGGCGGTATTTTGAGTAAGGAGTCGATACGTTCGGGGTCTATGGAGATTCCCTGTTTTGAGATGATATGCCCAAGTAATCTACCTTCAGTCACTCTGAAAATGCACTTCTTGGGGTTAAGGGAAACCCCAAAATCCCTACATCGCTGAAATACCTTGCATAAATCAGAGATGTGATCGCCCCACCTTTTAGAAAATATGGTCAAATCATCCATGTAGATGATTATGCACTTGCCAATTAGGTCCTTGAAGGTGATATCCATGGCGCGTTGGAATGTGGCACCGACGTTGATGAGCCCAAAAGGCATTCTCCTATATGTGAACGTTCCCCATTTAGTGGTGAACGCCGTCTTGTGATGATCCTCGTACTGTATCATTACCTGGTTATACCTAGAGTATCCGTCGAGGAAAGACATCATTTGGGAGTCGTTGACGATCTGCAACACCTCATCCAATGAAGGTACTGGATAGTTATCTTTCTCCGAGGCGCGGTTCAGATTGCAGAAATCTACACACAATCTAATCTCCCCATTCTTTTTTCTAACTAAGACCAAGTTGGCCACCCATGTGGAATGCCTGACTGGAAAAATGATTCTTGCTGAGAGCAACTTTTGCACCTCTTTGTAAACGACAAGTTCCAGCAAGACATTGATAGGGTGCTGTCGCTGTTGGAATGGCCTCACTTCTGTCTAAAGAGGGATGGTGTGTGTAATGACAGAAGTGTCATAAGTTTTTAAATCTTCGTAGCTCCATGCCACCATGTCATGGTACCTTCGCAATGCATCCATGATTCCTCTCCTTTCCTCTGGTGTGCACACCTTGCCGATAAAAACATTCCTGATCTCCTCGGTTGTCCCAAGGTTGTGGGCATCACACTGGTTGCTTATGGCCTCCTTTTTTGTTTGCTAATTCTGATCTCTGATCTGGTCCAAGTCAAATATGCGTTCCAACTGAACCATACCCCTGGGGATCGTATTAGTTTTGAAGTTGATAACCCCCTCTATGTCTAGTTCGGCCTCCTGTGGATCAGCTTCATCAATAATTTTAGCTGCGAAGACATCAGAACTTGTGATGAATTGAAGGATATGCTTGTCATCATTAAAGACTTGCAAGTGGGTAACATTATCTGGGACAGATGGCATAGATGTTAGCTCAACAGTGAATTTTTTGAGCCCAGACAAAGAGAGGGGTTGTAAGGTGCTGGCTACCTGAGCCAAGGCATCAGCTATATGATTCTAAGCATGAGAGATCAATTGTATATTGGATGCATCTAAACCCTCCAAAAGATCCCAAACCCTATGCCTATAGTTTGCGAGTCTCTGATCATGAAAGAAATACAACTTCCTGACCTGCTTAACCACGAGCTCAGAATCCCCAAAAATTTGTAGCATTTTTACATTTTTCTTCAAGGCCATGAGAAGGCTAAGGACTAAGGCCTCGTATTTCGCTATGTTGTTGGTACAATAGAATTACAATCTGTAGGCAGCTAGAAACATCTTACCCATTGGGCTGATGAGTTTGAACCCAGCTCCAGCTCCCTGCCTGGACTTTGATCCATCAAATCGGAACGTCCAGCACCTGAAGGATTCCTTTTCTTCGGGTCCAATCATGCTTTTGTTCATTTTCAGCTGAGTGGCTGGCCTTGTGACCTTAGGGGAATTTTCTGGTTCGATGCAATGATCAGCAGGTGGTTCTACCGGTGCCTCCTTTGGCATTTCTATCGGAGGAGCACCTGTTTTTGTAACATGCGCAACTGCTGCTTGACACAAGCAACAATAAAATTTGGAATGTCCAGTATTCTGAACCCTACACCAGTTTGGCAACAAATCAGTCATTGATGGGACAGTCGCAATGTTCGTCAATCATATCAGCGCAGTATCTCAGTATGGATCAATTATTCAGTAAATATCGGTAGCCACATGTGAGAAATATGCGTGGCGGTGTATCTATTCAATGCCTTGGTGATTCCCTTCCCAAGATGATTCCATATGCATCGAAATGCCGACCCACTTAAATGCTCGATGACTTGTTGTATCTGTGGGTCTATGGCAATCTACATCGGGATACGGTTTATTTCACCCACGATGTTGATCTTCATTTTGTCCAGCTGGGTCACCTTCCTCTTTGAAGGCATGGGGGTGATGCCAAGAGCTTTGCAAATAGTCAAGGGCATGACATTGGTAGACGCTCCTAAATCGAGCAGACAGTTATACAGGTTCTTCCCAAAGACCCTAATGGTGGTCAGGAAAGGGGGAGTTCCTGGTCTCCCCTGGAAGATGCCCGTAGGCGTGTCCATATGAGCTATCTGACCTTTGTTCTTTTCATTGCCCACATCCCTAGTTTTCCTAAATGGCTGGTCCTTGGAGAGCTATCTATTAGCCCTTTCTAGCTCCTTTTCAATTTATTTACTTGCCGACTAATTTACAGGAACATCATTCCTTTTCCCGGCATTATCCTGTATCTCTTGTTCTTTCCTAGGCTCTTCAAAGGTAACCCTCTTAGCTGGTGTCTCTTGTGTTGTACTAGAAGATGGAGTCCCATTAAGAACCCTACAGAAGGCATGCCTTACAGTAGGGACTTTGAGTAATTTGAAGGCTGATAAACTGATTTTTACCTTCCTAAACTCTTCTGCTACATATTCACCCATTTGCTCAATTTTTGAACTAAAAGCTTGGCCTATGGCAGAACTAGGAGGTTGGACCTTCATTTGATTAGACAAATTTTGGGATTGGCCCTGAGGCTGATTTTGTGACTGGTTTTGAGATCCGTTCTTGTTGAGATATTGGGCAGGTATGTGAGGAAGCCCAGGGTTATTGCTGGCGTTAGGATCAGGCGGAGTGGCAAAATTGTTTAGTGGGGTAGAAGTTGTAAAGGGTCCACCCGCCTGTCTATTCCTAAGGAAGTAGGGAGTCGACCGTTGATGGAACATGTGGACCTCATCTACAAATGATTCTTCTTTATCTACCAGACCATTATCTACTGAATCAAAGAGTTGGGCCAAAGTTTGTTCATTACTTACCTCTTGCGCTTTCTCACCCCTAATAGGAGCAGGTTCGACCTCGGGTTCGTTGCGGTCACTTCACGGGAATGGTGCTTGATTAACCACAAGATAAGAGGAATTGTATGGCTCAGATGGGACAATGTCCCTACAGCCGACATTGTCCACTACGTTTTGCACCTCCACCTGAAAGATTTCAGCAGCTGTCTGGAACTCGGGACAATCCAACTCAGAATGCCTGCTGGTTTTGTGGATTCGACACCATCCAGACAAGGCTGCCTCGGCCAATGATACACCGTTGGACATTTTTTCGTTGGTCGCCTATTGATCGAAAGGTGTAGGGACACCACCATTGTTGGGCCTGGTGTTTCACATGTGATTTTGCCTTTGAGAAGGTCTCCTTTCTGCATTTTGATTGGCATTTTTCCCCTATCATAATTCTGCCTGGAGGAAGTGCCTACTTCTTGATTATCCCTGTTGTCCCTATTGTCTCGGTTGTCCCAGTTAAGGTTGGCCTGGAAATTATGCTGGGAGGCCTTCAACTAGTTATTCTGGTTCTTTAGGTGCGTCATTTCCGTGGACATTTTCTTGATCATTTCTATCAGTTCCTCTAGCTTGTCTTTCTCAGTCATGCTTCCAGGCGACGGTGCCGAATTTTGGAGAAAAGAGGGTGGGGCTACTGGCTGATTCTGATAGGCTAGAGGAAAATCTGGTCTCGATAGGTACAATGGCACCTAGGGCTATTGGGAATACGCCTACTGTTTTGGAGCAGCCTAGGAATAGTTATACTGCTGTTGAGGCTACAAATAAGAAGGCGCAGGAGGCACATAATTCAATGGCTGTCCTGGATGTGGTACCATAGGCAATTGAAGTACTTGGTTCATCAGAGGGGTTTGGTGAGCAAATGCCTGATTAAGCCCCTGAATCTACATTGGATGGGCTACTGGCCCCAAAGAAGGTAGCAGGCCAGAGATATTCTACCTCAAGTCCGCACTGGTGACAACGGCCTCCGCATAGGTGGTCACTAGGGTAGTGAGTGGGGGGCGCATCTTTTTCACCAAGGTCAATGTGAGGTTGTCTAGTGCCGCATAATAGACCAGGAGAGCCGCCGCATCATTATGGAGGTACGGGTCCTGAAGCCTTGTGTAGGCCCGATGGAAGCGGTCGTTGAAGGAGCCAATAGGTTCGTTAACTTCCCTCCTAACAGACATGAACTGTTGGTAAAGCTCCGAAGGGCTGATGGGGATCTTGTATTTCTGCAGGAAGGCATTCTTCATCAGATTCCATGAGGTAATGGACCCCCTTGGCAGGTTGATGTACCAGTAGAAGGCTTCTTCCCCCAATGAATGTGGAAAGAGGCAGCATGCAACGTCCTCATGGTCAACCTGCATTTCGGTGATCGCTGTCTCAAATATTTTGATATGCTCCTCAGCTATTCTTTGTAGGTCGCATGGATGGAACTTTGAACAAAAGCCCTCTGGATTCTTGGGCATATCATTGTAGGTAGCGAAATGTATCGGCGAAGGGTTATGTGCTGACCAAGCCATGGAGGGTGGTGGAGGTGGTGTTTGCTATTGGAAAACAGGAATTTTGGGATGTATCTACAATACAACAACAATCCGAGACTGCACTTGAGCTACGATCGACCAGACTGTACCTTGGGCTGGAAGGGCCGGGAGAGGAGCAATCCTCTGGCCGCCGGAGATAGGAGGTGCAAATGTAGTTTGAGATGGTTGGGTGGAGGACGAAGGCCAGCCAAATGAAGGTGAGGGTGGAATGGAGGAACAGGAAGAGGCAACGCTACTCCCTTGAGCTCGCTTTGCCCTCGTAGCAGGCTACAATTCTTCAAATTCTCCCTTGTTTGGTGTTGACCGTAGAACTCTTTAAAATCTTTCTGGGGAAAATGATCTGATTTGATCCAACTTCACTTTTAACCTTTAACTTACTATTTCCACTGTTGCCCTCTTTCTAGCGCCAATTTTGTTGATGGTGTTTTTATGCACTTTTCAACACAGGCAGTGCATAGGTGCACTACCTCTCTTGAAAGACAATCTTCCACAATCGGATTGCAGAACACTATCCCAGGGTCTCTCGGATGTCAAGTCTTGACAGTGCTTAGATACCTCAGTAGTTTGATGTGATTTGCTGGAATAACAAGGCGGTCTTACATAGGAAATGGAAAGCATGGATACAAAGCATGGAAGTTGCATCTTGAAATGGAGTTCTTAGGATGGAAAGTTATTATGCATTGGCTATAGGTTCAAACAATAGTCTTGGACTCCATTTGTTGTTAGATTTGGCTTTACAATGTTCAATGAGCCTTAGCATAGGTTGGTCATTAAAAAAAAAAAAGAAGGCAAGGGAGAGGAAAAGTTCCTAAGTCTGCAACTAGCTATGAATAGTGACAATGGAGTTCCTACAATGGACAATTTTTTGAAACAATATCCCACTTAATTAGGGATTTCACAGTATCATGAAAATTGTGTTATCTTCTAAGGTCTGCAAATATTTTATCCTTCCTCCACCACATACATGCATGAATCAAAGATAAATGTTTGGAGCAGCTTCAAATTCAAGTCCAGGCTAACTTTGCACAGCTGTCTACCATCAGCAAACAACAAAAAGTATGGACAAAGAAATCATCAAGATGGCAGGAATTTTCATAATCACCCAACAACATTTCTAAAATCTATTTAAAGAAAGAAGATAACTAACTAAACAGCAATAAAATCTATGTCAAACATCTCACATTGGAGATTGAATCAAGTAACATGGGAGAAACCAAGAAAATACACCAAGTCAATGCCTTTTCCTTATAAATTTCTACAGCATGTCTTTACAACAACTCAACTCTCAATTTGCAAATGAGAGGGGAGCCCTATTTATAGTTTTTCAAAAGTTAAATGAATGGCCAAGATTAATTCTTATTGTGTGGGCAAGATTCATTACAAAATAGGGTTTCACCTACCCCCCAATAGATCACAATTTAAAAATTACATTTTGTCTCTTCCCTATTTCGTCTTCTTGCTGATGGCACTGTAGCTCTTTCATCATTTAGCATATTGTTGTTTTGCTGTAGCTACTCTTCAGGAAGTTCATCTTTGGAAGGGTTGTCCTCCTGTTCCTCAGAAGCTGTGTGTTCTATGTATTTGAGGATGACCGTCTGGAGCTTGTCTATTTCAAGGCTTTCACATCGCAGCCCCTGGTAGCTCCACTCTTTTGCATTATCCTCCATCCTTTTCTAATCCTCATCATACTTTGAGCTTTGGTCTATGAACAACTCCGATTGATCGAAGGCGCGGGCAGCAAAACTAAGGAATTCTGTTGTGATTTCTCCGACCATCCCATCCTTCATCTTCTCCTGGAAGTAGGGTTTTATCTTCTCTGGATCTATTTGCATAGTGGGCATATCATAGTCTGTCATTAGCTTAAGATTTTGGGCACATTTTGCCCGGATTTCCTTGATCCACTCAATGTCCGGATCCACCATGCTCAAGATTTTCTCTAACCTCTCCTTCCGGTTATCAAAGTCTTTGCGCCACAAATCCATCAGCCAATGATCTTCTTTCTTAAACACAAGCTTCTCCTCCCACGTGGCTTCAGGAATCTGAAGGATAGCTTCAATCCTTGGAAAGGTGGAGTCGTAAGTTGCGGGGAAATTGGTGCAGAGCCTCTTCGTATTCTCTAGAGACTGCATCAGGTCTAAGATCTCGTTGGCTGTCTGCACAGCCCGGCTAATTCCCATGTTTCTGACGTATGAGACTTGTCGGAAGTAATCCTCTGTGGTCTTCTCCAAGTTCTTTCTTCTCTCCATCTTGTCAATATGTTCCTTGGAAAGCAGCTAAGGTGCGGCCGTGGATGTAGTAGCCAAGTCGTCTACTGAAGACCATTGTTTTATATAATCTGTTAATCCTGCGACCTGCGCTTTGAGCTCATCCTTTGAGATTTTATCCTGCTTTATCAAGTGCACCACTCTGGCCACTGACTCCTCAAGGTGCTTGACCTTCTGCGCCCTGGTTGCAGTCCCCAAGTCGATGGTGGAGATGTTATAGCTTACCCCAACTTGACCAATCGTGGGCATTGCAATTTGCGCCGCTCGAGAGTTGGAAGCATCCATCGTTACTTTGGATCGGACCTTGGACTTCTTATCTTTCTTCGTTGTGATCTGGGCTTGAGCCAAGATGGCCTCAAGCCTCGCCCTTGGGTCCTTCAGCATAGGGGTTTTTCTTTCAAGCTGCTTCTCCAACCACTCGGGCACAGCAGATTTCCCCTTGGGTGAATCGCGGTCACCCTTGCCTTTCTCAGTTAGTGTCAGGATTTCTGCTTCCTTTTCCTTTTGGGATTCTCCTTTCTCTTTAGTAGCATCTTCCTCCTCCTCATCTGAGTCATGAACGAACTTGAAGCGTTTGACAGGCAGCCTGGTGGATGGTTGTCGAATGGGACTTTCTTCTCTTGTTGTTTCCCCTTCCTTCTTTTCCTCAGTACCCCCAGCCTCGGGGCTTCTGACAACATGGGTTTCAGCCTCTGTCAAATCCTTTAGCTACTGTTCTTCTAGTGGTTGCCCTTCTTCATCATGCGGTGACCCTTCTGCCTCTGTCCCAATGTCCTTCAGTTGTTGCGCCATTTCCTCCTCAAGGTCATCATCAAAGGTTTGAATGATTTCCTTAGCACCTGAGCCATCCTCGTCATCCCCACTCTCAGAAGAGGCCGTTTCTTCCTCCTCATAAACCACCCTATCGATGGTTTGGTGTTCGTACTCTGGGTGCTCGTGGTACTCATCAGCCTCCTCCTCGATAGACTTTGAGGCCTCCTGCTCTCGTTCCTCCAACTCCTTTGAGATTAGCATTGTGGTCTCCATGGCCGGTGGCCCTGTCGGTGGTTGTGAAGGCTAAGCAGTTGCAAGGACTTGCGCAAGGGCTGCTTGGAGAGTTGGATCCATCAAGATTTGGGAGAGCTCAGGGGAAAGGTTTTGCATGTGTCTTGTAAGAGCTTCAGGCATAGTGGCAGTGGGAAGAGGCGATGCTATTGTTGCCAGGGGGATCGATGAGATTGGTGACATAGCAGCAGAGGAGGGGGGAGAAGTCATGGCGGAAGATGAGTCAATAACTATCACAGACTCGGCTGGAGGTGAAGGGGAAAGATGGACAGAAATGTCCACTACCGGCGGGGATGCGGCAACTATAGCCAGGGGCGGGTGGTGTCACAGGAGGAGCAGGGAGAGCTAAGGGAGGCCGCAATTGACCCGCACTTCAAGTTTCTTTCTCTTGGGTTGAAGGCTGCTTTGCAGTACTCCCTACCAACTTGAGTCTTTTGGGAGGTGAGCCTCCCGCTTCTTTCTTCGAATGGGCCTTGGGGTCTGGGGACTACTAGGTCTCTATTTCTTTTCTTTTCCTGTATCAGGTGATTGGAAGAGACTTGGAGGTCCCGCAAGTTGACATGGTGGCAGCAACATCCTCAGTGGCACTCAGCTGGCTTTTGAGCCCCTCATACATCAATACTACTCCTTGCCACTTTAAATGAACCACTTTCCCATCGATCCACTCCTTGGTGTGAGTTAATATTTGCTGGGTTATGGTGTCTAGGTCATCAACCTCCTGTTCATCCTAGTCAATTGATGGTATTGATAGGTTGGCAACTGCAGGGTACCTCAGATGCATGATAGTGGACTCGTCCTCCTCGACTTGGTCTGGTACTGGAAATGGCTGCACCCTTCTTAGGAACTGCACTGTCATCCGCATGTAGTGCCTTGTGCGCACTTCTTTGTCATCCTGGCAGTCGGCCCAGAAATCTTCAATGTGATGGAGATGGGCATATGCCGGCCCCAGTGCCTTCTTGACATGGCCATGCGGGTCCATTCGTGGGCGAGCAGTGTGTAGGTAAAAGTGGTAATCCTTCAACTCCTTCTCAGAGTTACCAGCACACTAGGAAATCTGTAATCGATACATGCCCTGGCCAAGGGTCATAGGATAGGAGATCCATGCTATGTGCTTGTTGCTTAAAATTGTCTGTCGATGCTGGAGTTGTCGAGAGAGCTCTAGGAGGATGATTCTATCATTGGGGTATCAGGGCAACCTATTTGGCCTTTCAGTAAAGCCTTGGGCACGGATGTATATGAATTTTGAATATTGGATGAAGAGGAATGCATACTACTTCAAAAGCGCCCTGGCACTGTGGAAGACTCTCCTCTCAAAGTCTCCAGCGATCAACCTGATGATGTGGCCAATGAAGGCATCGTTCACTCTGTAGTAATCTCTTTTGAAGTTAAGGTACTGGAGCTACAGATATTTATCAAAGGGTTTGAGTCCTCGCTTCTGCCCCTGATCAGGTGCCACAAACAACCCGCTGTACTGTCTTTGATCCACCAAGGAGTAGACAAGGTAGGAAGTCATGTAAAATTTAGAGCTTTTTTTTACGTTGACAAACTGCTCATGGAAACAGTTGCTTATGATTCCTCCCAAATAGAACGAAACCTTTGTTGTGACGTCTTCGTTTCCACGCAGGATCTGCTCAATGAATTATTCCATCCACTCCTGAAAGTAGGCGGCCGTAGGAAGACCCATAACCCTGCTCAACATGGTTACCAGGTTGTGGTAATCCTCATGGAAATGGCTACAAAAAAGCTACTGAGGAACTTTCGTAGCACTGCCTCGTCTTTCCTTGAGCCAATGTAGGTTTATTGACTTCTTGCATCCAGTCATATTATCATCCCACACTACCTGACATTCTTCTAAGGTGGGGACCTCCATCTGTTGGAATGTGGGAATGTGGAAGGTCTTGGTGATCCCCTCTAGCAACATGTTAGCAAGAATGTTTCCCTCCTTACCAACAATTGTCCTTGTGTCGGTTTGGTATGCTTCTTGATAAGCCATAAATAATTCATGCGCCACGAGGGATGGAGGGAATCCGACAGCCTTAGCTATTCCACTCTGCCTTATCAATCTGGCATTAGTTGTTGTTGGATTGACTCAGACCCTCTGCGTGAATTCATCAATATCCACCTAGCCAATGTTGGTGTCTGTGATCTCCTTCCAGTCCGTTGTGACCTTTGAGTGGAGCGGCTCGCCCTAGAATTGGTACTTCATCTGGTGCTTCTCTTCTTTCCCTCGAGGGGTCCTTCCTGACTTCTTCCCCTTGTCCCCTTCGGCGGATGCCCCTGAAGTTCCTGCACCTGATTCCATATATTCTGCAAGCAAGGACAAAGTCAACACAATATATCATAAAAGCATTCATGTTAGTCCATATCTTGAAAATAATATTCATTTCAAATAATCAATCGAGCATATCATGAACTTTCATCTCTAGATGTTATTGATCTTTGATTTAGGGCATTTGGACAATTCGGGCCTGGAGGGCCGGACTTACCTGGCAGGAATGCTGTTTGGGAGGGAAAACACAGCGGAAGGCCCCCGGAAACCTTCTTTGGTCACATTTTAATATTTCGAGAGACTCATGATGAAGAGGACCAAAATCTAGGATGTGGGTCGAAGTTAGATTCCAGATTTGGGTTCGTTTGGATCGATTTAAGGGAGTTCAGAAGTCTCAGGCCGGAAAGCTGTCAGGAGATAGTAGTTTGTAGTGGCAGACAATAGACAAAAATCCAGAGACGGAACTCCAGGGTTCAGTGCCCGAAGGGCCAAAGGGCGGCCGACAATTTTCATTTCATTTCCGAGGGCTCGGGCCAGCGACACCGGGATGGCGTCTGAGCTTCGCCATTTGGGACGACAAACACTGAAACGAAATCCGACGTATAGGGCCCGGCGTTATGAATCTTTTCTTTGAGTTCAATGATGGTCGGCAGCACGGAGTTTGGAGGTCAGGAGGACGGGAGGGATTTTCTTGTTTACAGCGGCAACCGAGGGCGGGGGTCCCAGGCCGAGGAGCCTGGTGAGTAGAAGGCCACTCAGGGTTTCAGCGAGATCCTGCAGCGAATGGCGGCCCAGGGTCCAGTGGTCAGATAGACGGGGTGAAATCTCCCCGTCGGCGGGAGAGAGGCAGACTTCCGAGAACAGAAGTCTAGACACCGGGGCCCGAGAGGCATGAGGGTCGTCGACGAGAAAAGGTGAGCCAACAGCAGGGTAGAGGGAGGGGTTTGGAGCACGGACAACATCGATGAGTTCGCCGCAGGGATGGCAAAAAAGGGAATAGGGATACCCGACGTCCAGAGCTTGGAGGCGATAATGATGTAACAGTTTTAAATCACCCGGCAACAGCAGAAACGAAGGCAGAGTCCGCAGGGCAGGACGCTAGACGAGTCCCACCGTGGATGATGGCAAAACACCTGGGGAACCCCGGAGGTGGAACCCTGGGGTTCTGGGCCCGAGAGATCCGAAGGATGCATGTTTAGTTTTGAAGTTTTACGGTGAGGAGCACGTCGAGATTCGGCAGCCGGGAGGCAGGGGGAGTTTGCATTTTCAAATGGAGGCATACAAGAGGAAATCTGGACGGAGAAGTTTGATGGGATGGGCCCAGAGAGTGACGTTGCCATCAGCAGGTGTTCAAATTTTATTAACTGACGGCGAAGGCGGGTCTCGAGCCCGAGGAGGACGTTTTCCCTGCGCGAAGAACAGTTGCGGTGGGGAGAAACTCTAAATCAGCGAGGAGGGCCTCCTAAGAGGTTTGTCAATTTTCTAGCACATGGGTTTAGTGCGCAATTTCATGTTTTACTATTTTATGCCCTCCTAATGATTGTTCATTCAATTAAATCCCTCAAAATCATGAAACAAAGCTCAGGGAGGGAAAACGGATGGCCTACCTCAAACACGCCAAGCGGGGAGATGTGGGATCCACCTACGGTCGATGGAATGACGCTGAGAGCGATGATCGTGATGTTGTCGAAGACGGTGGGCTCCAAACATCAGTTTGTCCAATCGCTCAACAATCCTATGAAATGAAAATGACCGGTTGGAGTGGGCATTTTATCCCCATAACCGCCATGAATGTTCGCATTTATTACAAGTACGGTCGGCAAAAAGTTGGTGGATTCAAAAAGGTCGGCGACGGCGGCGGGAACACTGGGGCCCGGCAGCCAGGGAGGTGCAACACGGCGGCCATTTGAAGTTTCATGTTGGTTGATCGGTGGCGGCGGGAAGCAGCTCGGGGCCCGGAGGGTGCAATGCCGCCAGGGATCCGCCGTCAGGGATGGCGGAACCATCACGGAATTCTGGACGGTTGGGAACGGAACGCCCCACGGCAGACAGGTATCCCCGCATTCTTCGGTTAGCGAAATGGTGGGCGAGACCCAAGGGGCGGAACACCGCAGGAAGTCTGTCCTCGTGGACGGCAGAACACAGACGGAACCCCAAAAATAGAAATCTGGGGTTCAGGGTCCGGAGAACGAAATGTCGTAGGAAGATTACAACAAGTTTTTGCAGACAGCAAGAGGGGGTTCGGACCCCGAGGTCTAGACGGATGCGGGGCAGACGCCACTAGGAACGGCAATTCCAGCGAGGAAACCCTGAAGGAGAAACCTGAACGGCCAGGCCTGGCTGGGCCTGAGGCCGTTGGCAGGGCCAAACTACCAGAGGGACTCCGCGAGGCGCCGAAACGCAGCAAAAATAAAAGGGGAAGGCATGGTCGATTTATGATGGGACTTTGAAGCAACATCGACCATCTGAGACATCAAAAAAGGGAGGCACACAAAATGAGGCGATGACAAAAACGACCCG
Source organism: Sequoia sempervirens (assembly GCA_007258455.2). Taxonomy (NCBI): domain Eukaryota; kingdom Viridiplantae; phylum Streptophyta; class Pinopsida; order Cupressales; family Cupressaceae; genus Sequoia; species Sequoia sempervirens. The sequence continues at coordinate 71,263 of VDFB02232152.1, forward strand.
ACAAGGTGCAAGAAAAGAGGGTCCCCGTTCCGAACGGGGCGTGTGTGCTAAGGGCACAACAGGTGGAGGTTGTTGGTTTATGGTGGAGATGAATCCACATTGAAGATGTTGAGGGTAGAGAAGAATTATCAAAGGAGAAGGATACTTGCTCTTGCTAGGTGCTATAAGACAAGAAAGAACTCATTTGCATTGGAAAATTCAATAATGGATTTTGTTGAAGGTTGTTTACAATCTGAAAAAATAGTCCTACCACGAAACTCACTTTTGTGAGACAAAGCTCTCAAAACTTTTCTACCTTGGGTGTTTGATGTAGGAGAATCTGTGGTTGACTAACAATATTGCATCAACAAAAAAATATTTAATTTTAATTTTTACTTTGGTTTGGTATTTTCATATTGTAGCATATGTGCAAGATCATGATGAGCCAAAAAGTGGCGATATGATGGGTATGTGTTGGATATGTGGCTGATGACTTTTTTTTCACCCAAAATTGATAAAATGAAAAGGGTTTCTAAAGGAGATTCTCATATTTCAACTAATATAAATTATTATTTAGTTTGAATTTATTAAATAATTATTATTCATTTTCCATTTGAATTACAACTAAAGTTATGATTGATAGGCTGATTGAAAACAATCTATAGCTTTCAAATGGTATCACATTTTTTGAATCCAAAACATGTGTCACATTCTATGCCTCACATACTATATGATTAAAAAAATAAATTGAATTTCATGAATTTTTGACCAATTTAAGGTGGTTAGACATATGAGTTTTTTATATTTTTAAAAAGTTGTAATAAAGAATTCATAATTAATTATTTACTTGGAAAAAAATTATAAAAAAATATGCATCACATCTAGACATGAGCCCTCTACTTATATCTAAAATCTTATAATTAAAAATATTATCATTTTATTGTGGTTAGGGTGGTCAGACAGACACCTACTTATTTTTTCCCTGAAATTTAAGTACTACTGCATTGAAATTTCAAATTTTCACCAAATAGATTTAAAACAAATAAATAAACCTAGTAGTTTAGAAACTACATTCAATTGTCTACAGATTATATTCTTACATATTTTTGAAATAATATAGATAACTTATTCAAATTTTTACGTCAAGTTGCTTAACTATAATTTTTCTAATTTTTTTGCCACTTAAGGGCTTGTTTTTTCCATGATGATCCTACACATACCTTGTAGGTGCATAAATTTTTATAATAAGCCATAAAATATTTGATAAATATTTGGTCAAGTTGTTATGTTGAAATTTTACGGTGTTTTGGATTCATTTTTGTGGAATTTTCAATGAAAAATCTTCAAATATGTCTTCTTGGGCATGGAATTTGGGGAGTTATAACTTATGATAGATAATTTATTATTCCTAAAAAAATTTATGCAGAATTTGGATGCCCAAGAGCAAGTGGTTTGGATTTCTCTATTATGGGGCTCCTATTTGTGAGGAAGTAGATATTTATTCTTAGCCAATCATAGATGGAGGTTACAAAAAGATGATATTTAGAATTTAGTGATTTTTAATTTATTTTTGAAAGAATATTTTCCATTTCTTGGGATAGAAAATTGGGAGCTACAAGAAAGGAAGAAAGGTGTGAAGGAGTTAATTTATATTCTTTACTTTGGTCATTTTTAGGGTTTGTTGCTACCAAGTTGAAGCTAGGTATGGATTTCTTAGGAAAGAAGGTAGAATCCATGATTTTATAGGTCTAAGAGAGTTATGAGACAATGGATGGAAGATTAATTCTATGGTTGAAGTTCGATTCATCCATAGGTTGAAGATTGCAAGTGCATAATTTTGTTGTTTGAAGTTTGCAATGAAGGGAGAGAAATTGTAATTATGTTTGCATTGTAGTTTCATATTAAAAATTTGATTATAATTTATTTTTTCTATTATATATTAGGCCTATTAACTATAATAATTGTAACTATTTTTTCTTAGTAGTTTCATATTTTTTTGATAAAGGAAAAAACATGTTTTATAGGGACCCAAAATGACAAAGTATACAAAAAATAAAAGGATTAAGTGTTAATCAATCCAAAATAAAAAGGCTATGAAAAGAAAAGATACAAGAAAACATAGAAGCCCCCAACCCAAGGCTAGCAAGGGCCACCAAAAAATCCCTACCAAAAAAATAGCAATAGAAACAACCCTCAACTATCCTAAGGAGTTTAGAGCATTAGCATCCTAAGGTTTGAGAATGTGCATGTCCTGGGTACACTTTTTTAGGGCCTGAACCATATGGGGTGTTGCAAGCACCTTCCTCTTTAGGTTAGCTCTCATCCTCTTCGAAATTATAGCATCCTTAGTCCTACTTTTGTCCTTTTCAGCTTCCAAATCCATGATCAAAGATCCCTGTTGTGTTTTTTCCAATTGCTCAGTCATAGCATTGATGATAATGGCATTATGTTTCACCATTTTGTGGTTGTGCTCCATCATAATTTTCATGATGTCTTTTATTTTACCAATTTCAACTTCCAGGCACTTAACCTTACCTTCATTATCCTCAGCCTCCATTATCATTTTATCCTCATTCCTCCCTCCCTCCACAGTATTAAGGGAGCTGACTTTAACTTCCAAATCCTCCAACTTGCTATTAAGGGTGCTATTTCTGAGGTTAAGGTCCTTAATTTCATGGAAGGCCCACTTCATGATCCTAAAGTAATTTACTAGGTGGAGAGGCTAAGGCATTGAATATCAAGTAATAATCAAAACATGAAGAATGAGTAGAATGCATAGAGGTCTATTGCGAGTTAGGCTCAAGCGATGAAGGGAAACCCTAGCCAAAAGAGTGTGGAAGAAGTTTTGAAGATTGATGTAAATGAGGAAATCGAAGTTGGTAAGGAAATTCTGAGGGACTTCGCCTTCATATTCCTTTTTTTGGTCATACTCCTAATTGAGCTTTGGTTAAGAGATGAATTCCAGCATAATGGGAAATATAAGTTTTGATAAGGTTCTTGCTAAAAGGATTCTTTGTGGTAGTCTTTGCAAATGAGTAGATGAAAAGCAGGTTATGGAGGGGAGCCTTTTGTTCATGGATGTCAAATCTCTATACATGTAGCCCTAAAATAAAAACTTCAATCCAACAAAATTGTAGCCATATGACTAGCCTGCATGGGTCAGGCTCTACAATCTTCTAGTGGAATACTAGATTGGAGATTGTTTAGAAAAAAATGGTCAATCCTTGGGAATGCTAATGGAGATTGATATGGGTATCTTAGATGGTGATCTCTACAAATATGCCAAATTGAACATTACGGTGATTGAAACCATTCCTCAGAGGATTTTTTTGTTGGTAAATGGGAATCATGGCCTTGGTAGATCTAGTTATTCCCTCTAAGACAGTGCAAGAAGGTAAGTGTGTGGACAACACTAAGCCAATGTCTCCACCCTTGGAGTGGAGCTGTGAGTTGAAGGGAAATGATGGTGTTGAGGTTTCCTCCTTGGAAAGTGAGGATCTAGATTCAATGTTGACCTAGATGATGAGTTGGATGTAATTGAGGAAAGATACATAACTAGATCAGTGGTAAAACAACTAGGTTTGGGAAAAGTTAGCACATCTGGCAACCCCCAAGGTAGGAAGTCCTTCAAGTAGTTGAGGGAAGAGGAAGCTACTACAAAGTACACCAGTATCACCAAATTTCTCAGTACCAAGGGAGGCATCCCCTCCCTTAGGAAGCAATGAAGATCACAACCTAGAATGTTAGGGCCTAAAGGCCCCTAACAAGTGATGCCTAGTGAAGCATCATCTTGAGAAGTGCACAAGGAACATAGTATTACTACAAGAAACAAAATTTTCTCGAGAAGATGGATCAAAGTTTTTGAAATATTGTCATTGCTGGAATGGGTGATTTCAGAATTTTTGGGGCTTTGTGGGGGATTTAGGAATTTTGTAGAAGTTGGTTGAGGTTACAATGGATGTCATGAACTCTTCATCAAACTGGATGGTAGCGAAGGCTTACGACCTAGGCGTCAATTGTCATTTCCTAATCATTAACATCTATGGGCCAATAAAAATAGTAGATAAGGCCTCCCTTTGGGATTCAGTGTTGAGTTTTTCCCATCCTCATCTAAGGGGAAGATTGATCATTGGTGGTGATGTTAATGCCATATTGGATATTTCTGAGAAAAGTGGAGGTCTCAGAAGTGTTTCGAAATCAACCTTGGATTTTAGGAGCTTTGTGGAAGAGGCTAGTTTGGTGGACTACCCAACAGAAAATGGTATCTTCACTTGGACCAATAGACACAAATACTTTACTTTAATCACTGAGAAACTAGATAGATTCCTGGTCTCACTACTTTGGTACAATTCTGGGATGTAGGTGTTGGCTGTCATAATGCTCGTTTCCATTTCAGATCATTTCCTAGCAGATTTGAACATAATTGGATGGAAAGAAATGTTGAAGACCAGTTTCAAATTTTAAAATATGTGGTGGTGGGATCCTAGCTTACTTGGATTGCTGGAAAGTTGATGGAAGGAAGCTAAGGTGGTAGGATCAATCAGTCTCAAATTAGTGAGGAAACTTCAGTTTATAAAGCATAAGCTCAAATACTGGAACAAAGAGAAGTTTAAAAATATTTTAGTAGAAAAGGAAGATGTGGAGAGTGAGTTTGAAGCACTTAATGAGAAATTCATCAAGGACGACATGAGGAATGAGGAATTTCTCAAAGAGAAAGAGTTGAAAATGAAGCTGGCCAAACTCCTGAAGAGGGAGGAAATATACTAGCGAGATAAATCTTGGGAAGTTTGGTTAAGTGAGGGTGATTCCAACTCCAAATTCTTCCACACTTCAGTGCTAGCTAGGAAAGTTGCAAATAAGATAGAAGAAATTAAAACTATTGATGGTCACTCTATGTGTGGTGGGGTAGAGGTTGGTAAGGCTGCATTTTATTTCTTAAAACATCTACTTGGTGGGAAGGCTCAACAAGAGGTAGGTGATGGATTCCTTGACTTAATAATTCATCGGGTTAGTGAAATTGATAATAAAATGTTGTGTGGATCTGTCTCTCAAGAAGAGGTTAGGACCGCTTTATTCCAGTTGCATCTTGATAAAGCATTGGGACCTGATGGGTTCATGACAAGGTTCTTCCAGATGTGTTGGAGCTTCATGGGGGAGGATTTCCAGAGGCTTGTTGAGGATTTCCATGAGTCCAAGAAGTTTGTAAAGGATTTCAATAATTCAGTGATTGCTTTGGTCCCAAAAAATCCTAAATGTCATTCCTTTAGTGATTATAGGCCCATCTCACTTTGTAACACCATCTATAAGGTGGTTGCCAAAGTGCTAGCCAATAGAATCAAATTGGTATTAGGGAAGATAATATCCATTGAGTAGAATAGCTTTGTCCCTTGTTGGGAGATCACAAATAGCATCTTGCTTATCAATGATGTTGTTCATACTCTTAAATCAAGTAGGAAGGAGGGAATGATAATCAAATTGAATGTTTGCAAGGAATATGATAAAGTGTGTTGTGACTTCCTTCTAAAGGTCATGAAAAAATATGGGGTTCAATAGTTAGTGGTGTGATCTTATCACTCATTGCATTTCCTCTTTCTAGTTTTCGGTCTTGGTTAACAGATCTCTCCATAGTTTTTTTCAAGCCACTAATGGCCTCAGACAAGGTGACCCTATATCACCATTCTTATTTTTGATCATGGTTGAATCTCTTAGTTGTACCATCAAGAGGAGAAGCTAATGTTTGGATTGGATGGGGGTGTGGGTGGCACTGAATGTTGATCTAGTCACTCATTCTCAATTCGCAAATGACACCACCTTGCTTGGTGAGGTGAGCATTAGGGAAGCTAGATGCATCAAGGAGGTGGTCACCGAGTATGAAGCATAGTTAGGAAAAAATATGAACAGGGATTTAAGTTGTGTGTGTACTTCAACAAAAGGCTTTGGTTGCAGGCCATCATTGCAATCTTGGGGTTCCAAGAGGGGAAGCTTCCAATAAAATTCCTTGGTGTGAAAATATTCAAAGGGGTGTGCAAAGCTAAACACTAGAAGGATGTGATAAGAAAATGTAGGAACAATGCAATGGCGTGGAAGAATAATTGACTTACATTGGCTAGGAGGATCACAATGGAAAAAGTGGTCCTATTAGTGATTCCAATTTATACATTGTCATGCTATGAAGCCCTTGCAATGGTGGATAAAGTCCTAAAAAAGCTCCTATGGGAGGGTTTGAAAACTAATAAGAAGATACTACTTATTGGTAGGGACACAAATTGGAAATCAAAAGAAGATGGTGGGGCTAGTTTGTGCAAGATTAGATTGCAAAACACTTCCTTGGGTGTCAAACTTGTATGTAAGATGTATAGGTACCCTAAGAAGTAGTGGTAATTTATATTGTAGGATAAGTACCTAGATAACATGGAACCTTTGAGAATTTTAATAGTAGAAAACATTGAAGGCGGTTTAATGGTTTGGAAATATATTACAAACTACAAGTCCTTGATCACTAGTCACCTATTCTGGAGAATTGGGAATCGTTGGAAAGATTTGTTTTGGTCGGACTCATGGGACAGCTACAAAAGTTTGACAGAGTTGTTTGCTTTGGATCAATTCATGGGTAGGCTATAGGCGGAGTTTGGTGACAAGGTGGCAGATTATATTTGGTGGGAAGAAGACTCATTGGGAAGACATTCCAAATGGATTGATGTTGGCACCTTTCCTTTTCCACAAGAATTGAAACGAGTTGTAACTCAGGAATTAAGCAACAGGATGATCAACTTGAGCAATAGAGAGGATTAAATAATTTGGTGTGGGGCTAAATCTGGTGAGTACTTGGCCAAATTGGGCTATGGTCTTGAAACCGTACGAGGAAAGGAAAAGAACTAGATGGCTACCCTTTGCTACAAGCATGAAGTGTTGCCCAAATCAAGGGCTTTTCTTTAGGTAGCCTTACATCAAGGATGCTTAACTAGTGAAAGATTGAAAAGAATTGGGATTTCAAGGCCATCTAGATGTGTTCTTTGTGAGCAAGTGGAGGAAGGAGTGGATCATTTATTTCTATCATGTCTGGTGGCTCCCTCTTGTTGGGATTGGTTGTAGGGGATATTTTGGTACCAGTGTCCAAGACACTTCAAGCTTTGGGATTTCTTAACGAATTGGCCAATAGCAAGCAAGAATGGTTATTGGTATGGGATTTGGATAATGGTGCATTCTTTGGTTTTTTGTCACATATGGAAGGAGAGGAATAGGTGAATCTTCAAGGAGGAATCCCCTAAGTTTCAAACAAATCATTACAAATATCCAAGGTGCAATCGTTGAGACACCAAATAATAGAACCAATATTGGTTCTAATTCAAAATTTTCAAGATGGGATGAGGAAATTCAGAAGGCCTGGAATGATCTCAAAATTCCTAAGTCCACAACACTTAGAGCAAGCAAGGTCAACAAGAAAGAAGTACATTGGGTACATCCGGTTTGGTTAAAATGGAAGCTAAACTTTGACAAGGTTGCCAAAGGAAATTGTGGTTGAGTAGGGGTTGGTTGTATAATTAGAGACACAAGTGGTAAGTGTGTTTGGGCTACATCGAAGAATTTGGGTGTTTTCTCTAACAATATTGCTGAGTTGGAGGCTTTGTGGTTAGGCTTACAGTTGTGCATCCAATATGGCATAGACACAGCGGAAATTGAGGGGGATTCATAGTTGTTTGTATAGGAAATCACATCAGGAAAACTGCCAAATTGGAGAATTGGCAATTGGATTGTGCCAGTTAAGGAGCTCCTAGGTAAGCTTAACAATTTTTCCCTAGTGCATGTCTATAGGGAAGATAACAAAGCCATTGATTTTCTAGCGAATTGAGGAGTATACCAAGATGATCGGGTGATAGCTGACTCTTCCACAAAGCGTTGCCTAGGATTTGAGGAAATCATTGATCAAGATCTTTCTAGGATATGGGCAGATGTCCTCTATGATGCCTCGAGCCCATGAATGGATGACTTGTTGTGGGATTCACATGTCTGCAAGTGTTGGAAGTGCTTGGGATTTGGTTTGGATTTAGATTGGATTTGGGTTGGATTTGATGTTTGAATTCGTTGGTGAAGGTTGCTCTGGCTATTGGCCACAGATTGTGACTCTATTGCTATTTATACTCTTGGCCGCTAGTATTCTATGCATTCGAAGTAGATTACGAATCTGGGGCATTTTGCAGTGAGCCAAGATGGTGCACTTTTTTGGTCTAAGTTGCATGTTCTCTGACGAGACACTTGTAGAACAGTGTGGCTAAATTTTCTCTACCCATAGCCCAAAGGTGGGAGCTACATTAGTGGATTTGGTGTCAGGGGTGCTTAAGGAGTATTGTCACTAGTGTGATGGGAAGGTGTATGAGACTATGATCGGACCTTTGGTTGATGTTATTGACTCCCAAGAGAGGAAGCTTGAGTTGTTCAACGAGTTTGTGATGCCTGCTAATGCTCCTGCTGTGTCAAATGCAACTTTGGCATTAGCCATAGAGGGTTTCGTTAGCCATCTTAGGATCTTCTTTGATCTGCCAACATTGATACTTAAGAGGATGAAGATGAGGTTTATGAAGTCGAAGCTCAACATCAACACAAGGAGGTGTTGAAGAATTTCATGGCAAAAATGAGGGAAGTGTTCAAGGCCATGGTTGTAAATTCCAATCTGGATTCCTTCTCCAAATCCATGGACACTAGTTATTCATGGCTTAGTGCAGACAACCTCGTGAAGGTGCTGGAGGTAGGGAGGTTCTTGGCAGTGATCTATTGCTACCTGCTATTGTAAGGGTGGCTTGGGTGTGTATGGTCTTGGTTTCTTGAAGTTGATTGTATTATGGCAGGGCTTGCCATAGGGTATTAATGTACTTGGGCGTTATCCCCTTTGATAGCACTTATCAATATATATATATATATATAGGGTTATAAATTAATGGAACACATTGAAAATATAAATTATATTAAAATTTCATATATTAAAAATATATGTCGAAAAATATTTTATGGATCCTCACTAAAGTTACAAGTAAATAAATACACAACATGAGAAACATATATAATAAAAAAATTTATTCATTGGTCATAAATTTAATTATACATATAAAATAAAAATAAATATTATACATTTAAAATTTCACATTGTGCTAAGTTTTACACATTACAAAAAAAAATTGGTTATATTGTATATTAATAAACACCCAATTAACAGTACACCCATATTAGAATATTTTGGTAATTTCTACCAGCTGTAGGCTAAGTTTTTTTATTTTTATTTTTTTATGTCAGCTAGCGTTAGATAAATTCTAGAAGTCTAGGGTTAGGAAAATTCTAGAAACTTATTTCATGTCGGCCTAGGTAAAATAATAAAAATATAATATGTTGCCATATATTCTAGATTTTTCTAAATGTATCTAAAGTCCACTATATAAAGAATTCATGCAAATCGTTTTTATGCAAGCAATATGAATGAAGAATTTAGTTATTGTGCAACAGCGCAAATATTTTATTTTTCTGTTTAATTTGTAGAAGATCCTAAAAAGGTTTGCTGTATAGTTTTTAACAGTTGAAGATCCTAAAAAGGTTTGCTCTATAGTCTTTGGAAAAAAATTAATTTGATACTCATCTTTATTTATGTAATTTTGCATTTATTATATTTTGTCTTTTTTGAAGGTATATCTAAAATAATGGAGTTGCATTCAGCTGCTAAAGTAAATGCTTTATCTGATAGTTGGGACGGAGAGGAGACGACAGTAATTTTACAAGTTTACAAACTTCTTTTTACATCTCAATGCAATGATGAGAATAAGTATTCAAATTTTGCCCTTTTGATTAAATCTGCATTGGATAAAGACATCACAAATACAGAAATAAATCTGTTTTTAACTACAGATAAGATTGTTAAGGCGAAAATTTTGCCGAGTGGAGAAATTACTTTGGAATCGACTCAGGTATGAAAAGATAAACATATGAATTTCATGACCAATTTTTTTCAATTATTTATTTACTTCTTTCTGTATGTGACTGATTATAGTTTTGTGTATCATATAACAGTTGAGGAATGCAAAAGATTTTCAAGAAATAATTTTCAATGGAGTACTTTATGGGAATCTGAAAACAATCACTGAAAAAAAAAATCTATGGTGCAGTTCCTATATGTACCTTATTTTGCCCTTAGAATCAGATAACTCTGGTGTAACTGTTATTGACTGGAAATTCATTGAAACATGCGCATCGAAAGCTAGAGAACTTAAATTACTTTCAACTAATTCAGAAGAGGTTCCTATGGTAGGAACAGTACAGGTGCATAGTCACGGGGAATCTCAAAATTTGATTTTGGCAAGTGGCATTTGCGAATCTACAAATTTTATAGATAAAGCAATAGTTACAGTTCATAATGGAATGCTTTACCATGCTGTGGAAATTATTCATGAAAAAACTGCTAACAGTCTCTTCCCTGCGACAAAAGATTCAAAGCCACATTATGACAACTACAGTGATTACTTTCAGAAAAAGTGAGCATATCTCATCTTCTATAGTCTTAATGCCCACCTAAGTTTATTTACATATATAAAATTGATTGCAATAGTTCTAACTATCATATCATGATGAGTTTCCAGGTATGGAAAGAAACTTAATCATGTGAATCATCCGCTTCTTTTGGTGAAGCACACTAAGCGACCCCGCAATTTTCTTGCAAAAGACCAAGCAAAGCCAGATATGAATAGAGGAAAGTTTGTGGAGCTTCCTCCAGAGTTGTGCTTGAAAGCAAAGCCAGAATTTGTGGAGCTTCCTCCAGAGTTGTGTTTTAATTTTGGTGTTCCAAGCTCTGTTATGAGATCTTTGTGTTTGGTTCCATCTATCATGCATCGCCTTACTACTTTAATGCTTGCAAGCCAACTCAGTAAAGCAATTAGGGTGGAACGCCCAGATTTCCCCCTTGTATCCATGCAACTGGTACTTTTATTCTTAATGACTTCAATCTTAGTTTATCTGAGTTTATGTTTGCTTTTATTTATTTCTTTAAGATTACTTGCTCCACCTTTTTCTTTTGATGTCATAAGTAATATTGTTAACCTTTTACTGACTTTATTTTTCTGATAGATAATGGAGGCACTCACTTCACGTAAATGCTTAGAGAGTTTTTTATATGAGCGTTTGGAGTTATTAGGCGATTCATTCTTGAAATATGCCATTACTCAACATCTTTTTATGAAATATGAAAATGAGGATGAAGGACAATTATCAGCACGTAGAGCTGAGGCAATTTGTAACACAACTCTTCATCGTTTGGCACTGGATCGTAATTTACAGGTATTAAAATACTATATTTATTATGCTAGTGACTAAATAAATCTTGATAAATATATTTTAGGTTAGAAATCCTAAGCTAAAATGAGCTAATGTTTTGTGTTTCTTTTACTCTTTATTAAATTCATTTGCATGTGTGTCTCTATTTCTTATTGTCTTTGAGCCTTCATTGTTATAGTCTAAGCTTATATAAGAAAATATATAATTTACAGCATCCACAGGAATAACCAATGTTGAAATCTAATAGATAATGGCATTCGAATTATGTAAAACAGGAATAACCAGTAATAGTATCAGATTGTTGCAAATAGGGATAAATAGTGTGGTATTCAGAAATGTTATTCTCTTTTGTTTGAACTCTCTCAAGGCTTAAAAATTAGTGGCAAGTATAATTTGGACCTTTATACGAGGAGAATATACTGATATTTGCCCTCTTAAAGGGAAAAGACATGTTTAATTCTTTACATAATTTTTTTTTTTTTTTTCATCTTGGTTTTTTACTTAAGTCAATTGGTTCAATAACAGCTGATACTGTTTCTCATATAAAACCATTGCTTGCTTATTCGGAAGAATTTCAATTTTGATATTTTCTATGTATAAGTTGAGTTTTTTTTGTCTATTTTAGATTTAATCTAAGAACTTTTTTTAATCTGTTATTTAATTATTGTTTTGAAAATATTGTATGGATAAGTTGATTTTTACTTTTCTTGTGAAAAGGGATACATCATAGATGAATTATTTGATGTGCGCAAATGGGTCGCTCCTGGGCTATTTTGTAAATCGATTGTTCCTTGCTCTTGCAACCCAGGAGATCCTAATAGTCTCCACAATGAGAAGGTTTGTGACGAAAGACATCGATGGATTTACTCAAAAACAATAGCAGATGTTGTGGAGGCTTTAATCGGAGCACATTTCATTGGAGGTGGTACAATTGCAGCCTTTGAATTCATGAAGTGGATGAACATGGACATTGACATTGAAGAAAAGTCAATAAATAATGCATTCAATCGCACTTTGGCTTATCCTACTGAATTGAAAACAAGTTTGGACAAATTGCAATCGCTTCTGAATTACCAGTTTAAAAACCCATCTCTCTTAGTGGAAGCAATCACACATGCTTCGATTAATGAAAATGAAGGATGTTCCTACCAGGTAATTTTTATTTCACCTTACATTGCACAATCCAAATCATAGTTTGATAGTACTTGCAAGATGAAATTCGTCTGGAATACAGGATTGAATTTTAATATTATGTCTATATTTGACAGCGGTTAGAATTCCTAGGCGACTCTGTGCTGGATTTTCTTATTACTCAGCATTATTATTCAACATACCAAGAACTGTCCCAGGGAGATCTATCAGATTTACGACAGACAACTGTTAACAATGAGAACCTTGGTCAAGTAACAGTGAAACATAAAATTCATAACCATCTTCGTTATCATTCAGATGAATTAGAAAATCAAATAAAAAAATTTGTTAAGTATTTTGAACAGCAAAAAGGTGGCGATTGCCAGTTTACTTCATAGAAGCAGTCAGCCGACTTGAACACTTTTCTTAGATAAAGAAGTGATTTTCTAACATGCTCAAATACACGTTTGAGGAACCTTCTTCTACGTATTTAATATTTATTTGGATTAGAAAGCCATGTGGAATTTTTATTAATTAAACATTAAAAATACATAGATAGTTATACAATAAAAGATTGTCAGTAGGTATTCATAGATCAGGTATTAATTTATTCTGTTAGTAAGTAGATCATAGACGTGATTAGCATTGTACGTTTTTTGTATGTTAATATGAGCGTTCTCTTCGATTACAACTTATTCCATTTTACTATCTTTCTTGAACGCAGGTACTAGGAGATTTAATAGAAAGCATTTCAGGTGCAATATTAGTGGATACTCATCTTAACCTAAATGTTGTCTGGGATAAAATAGAACCTATTTTGTCTCCCTTGGTTACACCTGAAAACATGGAATTGCATCCACTACGGGAGTTAAAAGAGCTTTGCGATCAGCACCATTATAATTGCAACTGGAATACCATCTTCACTAAGACGGAGAATGTTTATGTGGTCACTGCACAAATACAACTTAAGGAATCCATTGTATATGGAGAAGGGTCAGACATGAATAAGAGTTTTGCACAAACTAAAGCTGGCAAACGTATGTTGGAACTGTTAAAGGTAATTTCAAACATTGCAGTCAAGCTATTTCTCAGGATAGGTCTAGCAAAGGGAGACCAGAAACTAAATTACCTAATTAGTTTGATCAAGAACCATTTAGTGCATAGAGTCTTAAAATTCTATCATAACAGAAAGATTTAAGTAGTTTAACTCTTGAATTTAAATTTGTTTTTACTAATCAATAGCATCATATTGGCAAGCCTGATAATAATTGGGAATTTCTGATTCTGAGATAGTTGTTCTGTAATTAAGGTAAAGGGAATATATCATGACCATCATAACTATTCCCAAAGTTCAATGGACAAAATTGGGAATGAAGCTCAACATGCATCCAATCTCATTGCTCAAGAAAAAATGGTTTGTCTTTCATATAATATTGAGTTTAATTATGCTAGCTGTAATTTTTACCAAATAAAAAATTGAATGCAGCTAATGGAGTTAATAATTTGATTTTGGGACAGATAATTGCTAGCAGTCCACAAATAGATTCACAAGAAGTGGATATGGTTGTTTCACAAGATCAGTGTCACGAAAGAGAAACACATCAGGAGGAGATTTTGCCTTGTAGTAGAAAATCAATGCTAAGGTAAAGACCTGGATCCAACTCCACATATGAAATCCAATAACAAAAAGGATAATAAGCTTTCAGCTGGAAAGCATAAATTGGAAGAGGGAAAGGAAGGTATATGTATGACAGATTTGCTTAGACATGAGAATGTAGAAAGTAATCGCCAAAGAAGAGGGCGAAGAAAGTGTGTTCCCTACCAGGTATGCAACATTCATAAAGTGTAACTAGATCACATTTCCAGTAAGACTTCTGTTCTCTAGATTATAGAAATACAAGTTTAACATATAATGTTATTACCAATATAACTAACAAGTAACCTAATTAGGAATGGGTTTGTCATAAGATATCAGTAAATTGATAAAATTTTATTATAGATATTAATGTCACTTCGTACTCATTTTTATTGTGGGTTTGTTTCACAGTAAGCATTTTTATCAGTTCGCAACAAGGTTACTGTAGAAGCAATTTATATGAGTTGTGCCAGAGAATGCATTGTAAGAAACCTCAATTTGCATTGATAAAGAAAACCGGCATGCCTCATGTTGCAAGGTATTTTTTAGTTTCTATTTTCACATTGTAAGGAACCTCAACATGGCATGAATTGGTTCTCTTAACTAACATTCACTGATGGTTGTTTGTGTAGTTTTGTATTCAACGTTGAGGTAGAAATTTCTGATAAAGAAAGCTTCTCAGTCCAAGGCGAACACAAAAGTGACATGCAAGTGCAAAAGATTCAGCTGCATATAAGATGTTGGTGGAACTTGAAAAAAAAAATTTGTTCTATAAAAACTTCTAATAATGATTGTGAAAACATTTAAGGTAAACGCAAATGACAAGCCTCCATAAAGATCAAGAATTGCAATTTGTAAAGTCCGTTTCCATTATACTTTCTTCTGTCATTTATATTTTACCACTCATATGATACATGAGATCATTTAATTGATTTATATTATTGAATTATTTCAGTACTTTGTATGAACTTATCTATTTTATCCATTATCAAACATGTTACAAATTGCTAAACCAGTAAAACATGCTGCACATTACTTATTTTAGTCTAATTAGGAAAAGAACTAGACAGGGCAGGGCAGGGCAGGAATTTACCATGGAGTGAATCATTCCCATCATTGGAATACAGATGGTATTTCTTCCCATCAGGGGTGAACTGTACATTCTTCCCATAATAGCACCAAAGTAATGCCTATTGGAGCTCATTTTAATTGCAATAATTTAAAATGTCAAAAAATATATACTTAAGATGAAAGTTAAGACTGAATTCAATCAAGTTTAATTCCTCTAAATGCTTCAGATTAGTCGTGATTTGAACTTGACTCTTTTAGTACTGATAATTTTAATTAACATCTAGACCTATGGTCAAACGGTATAACACTGTAAGAGGCATTTATCAGGCAAACAATCACGGTATAACTATTTTAGTACGATCTTTATTGGCGTTTCCTGACATCTCAGCGAGGCTATGGGACTCTTAATATGTCAGATTATCTGATCCAAAAGCTGTCCAAATCAAATCAAATAATTTAACTGGCTTTCTGTTTTGTAGTTGAAGCAGACAATTTCAGTTGAATCCATAGTTCAAAAGCAGTCACACAATAAAATCAGTTCCTTTCCTTTATGAAACATAACAATTCTACTCGTTAAGAGGAAAATTCTTGATTGTCTGTGACTCTTTCATAATGGTTCTTCGCTTTTGTTAGAAAAATGGATCTGGCAACTACTTTTTCATACAGTTCCTTCTATCGCATACTTTTATCTCTTTTTATACTTTTTACTTTTCACATAAAATTATCAATGCAATTATGATGTAAGTGTTCTAATTTTTTTTTGTTGTCACAACAAATAAATGAACACAAATTTCTTACTTATGTTCTTTTCATACAACCGTATTGAATGATGACTACAAAAACTTCATAATTGAAACAGTTGCAAATCTGTTCTACTAACTATACAAAATAATGGGCTCTAGGAAAATTCACCATCAACAATTCACCACGGGAAAATTCACGGCCACCAGCAATTCATCGCCATGAAAAATTAACTGCCAAAAATTTTTGCAATTAATTTTTTGCCCAGTCAATTGTCATGGGGTGAGATGAACTTTCAGCTGGTGAATTGCTGGCGGTGAATTTGCCGTCTACTAAAATAATGTAACTCACAAAAAAATCCATTTTTTTTCTAACATTTGGAAATCAAATAGCTTGATTTTTTTAATTTCAAAATGAATTAAAAACCTATATAAACACTACAAAGTACACTTCTTAACATTTTTACTTATATATACTTCTCTATGGCATATCCATTGTACTCCCGCTATGCAAATAATAGTGATAGATAAATTTTTTTCTAACAATACTAATATTTATTCTTTGAATGCAAACTTTTCCAAATTATTTGGAACAAGTTGTATTAGTCCTTGCACTAGCAAATAACTATTATGATGGATAAGAGATAATTGTTAGTATTCATTGCATTTTATAATCAATCATTTTTTATTTATTTAATATGAATATTTATTCTTTGGAGCAAGTTGAGTTTATCTTTGTAATTTATATAAATTAGATTTAAATGAAATTGTAAATGTGAATTTAATTATTAGTCATTGCCCTAGCAAGTAACCATTATGATGGGTAAGGTGATAATTGTTACTATTCATATTACTTTTTAATCAACCAAAACTATTACTTTTTCCAAACAATATTAATATTTATTTTTTGAATGTGAACTTGCATATTTGTAAATTAATACATTTTCAAAACTGAATACTTTATATTTTCAAAAATGAATACTTTATATTTTTACTAGTTAAATAATTAGATTTCTTGTTGGAGTCTTTAGATGAATCAATAAGTATATCTTGTCATGCTTATTGAACAAATAGTAACATTGTGTTAATGAGTTGATTATTCGACAATATTATATTTATTTGTTTTTATATTCTTGGCAAAACAATCTTATATTTATGTGTCCTCTATCCAATCAAAATTTAAAAGAAAATTCTATGATTAGACATGTTATTTACCTTGCATCTCTTAAATTATTACAACTTGATTATTCATATTTGGGTATATAATTTATGTACCTTTAGGAATTTTTGAATGGGAAAATGGAACACTTGTGAGAGCATGGGGACATGTAATTATTTTATTATTCTATGAAGGCTTGGAAATATTGTTGTAATGAGACACTAATGAAGGGAATACATAATGAAATTGTAAGAGAATATTCTATTAATTAGTGAGTATTTTTATGGGGAGACTGCTAAGGAGTTACACATGCCAACTTGAGTGGTGTAAGTCAAACATGTTCATGAAGAAGTTATATTTTAATTTTGGAGGCCACTCTCTTAAAGTGGGTTGTGAGAATTCTCACCATTGAATTTTGGGACCTTCTTTTTCTCATGGGTTTTTTTTTGGTAGATTTTTGAGCTTCTTTAATTCTATATATGGAGGGATTTAAAAGAAAGTATGATATGTTTTTTGAAAGTTTATGTTTTCAATTTCCTTGTGGAATGAAGATTGTTAATCTCTCTTTTCTCTTCATGGCGCATTGGACTCTAACAATGTATTGTGACCATTTATTTTGATTTAATAATACCTTGTGTAATTTCAATGGTTTAAAAAAAAAACTTATGAAGGTATATCTATGTCACTTTTTTGTCTGTGGTTGCTCCTAATCTTCTTGTTTTTTTTTATTTTATTCTTTTTTGTAACACTCGATAGATGAAGTTCATTAAACCATATATGTTGCCAAAAACTCATTACATTTCAAATAAAGTAAAAGTAAATGATGCAAAGAACAAGAGCTTCCCAAAAGAGCTCAAAAGAAAAATTAGTAATAAATTTCATTTCATGTATCCAAAAGAAATACATTGCATCTACATCAAGGATCTTTACATCTATACATATGTATATGACAATAGCATTTCAATGAGTATCCATAAATTCATTCATGTTCAAATTACATCAATAACTTTCAATCAATACATCTATTTCAATGTTACATCAAAATCCTTCATTCAATACATCTATTTCAATGTTACAATAGTGAATGTCAAATAAAATTACTTTTAGAAATGGGCTATACAAGCCTTTCAATAATAATACATGAATACATTTATAGCATAAAAAACTCTGAACCTCAACCGTCGTGACACCACTAGTCTTCTCGCAAGTTGGGGCCAAGAGTGTGATTAATGTGCCTTTTCCACCCAAGCACAAAGTACATCACTTCCCCGGGTTTCTTCCTAACTCGAAGAAATCTCCGGCCTTGCGTGAGGAGCTTATCAACTTGAAACAACAAAGTAGGAGGGAAATCTCGATGCAACCCTGATGCCTATATGCATTCCTAACATGAGAATAACATATTTCTTGCAAACAAGAGGTGGCACAGACCTACATACATTTATTTCTAGGATTTTGTTTCCATCTATTTCAATGGTACATGTGCTTGGCCAAGCTTAAAGAAAATAAATGATACTTTTAGAAAAAGTAAAACTATCATCTATGTGGGTCCACCTTCGACTTCCTGTCCTGAAATTTTCTCAAAGAACAATAAATAATGCATTTTCCCATCTATAGTTTTTGTTCAACTTTAGACATCTCTACTTCAAAGGAATTTTATCAATTACAAAGTACACACAAGATTCTCAAATAACTTTACATTAGCACACTAACATAAGTGAAAGTTGATCATATAGTTGGTTTTGCAATTCACTTTCTATTCTTTCAACGCAATCTAAATTTGGTCTTTTGAAAAGAGCATGTATAAACTCACAAGTTATATTTTCTATTTAATAATTTGATCAATGTAAGTAATTTATATAAGTTAAGAAAAAGAAAACTACTCTAATCAGCCTTATAAGTATGGGGTAAACTCATAGTATTACTCACATATTTTAATGCAAGTATGACTTACTTAAATGTAAGAGTACAATAAGTCAAATGTGTAAGTAAATATAAATCTAACACAAAAATTTTACACACTTTTAATCAGATTTAGAATTTCACATTTCCAGAGAAAAATTTCAAGACTATGACAAAATAAAAGGTTCAGCTTAGTTTTATTTTAAACTCGGACACTATATATGTCAAAAATTTATATATGTATACATATTTATTGTGGTAAACATATATATATATATAAGTTTCTATGCATTTCACACACACACACACACATATATATATTTCACATAAATTGAAGCATTCCAGGTATAAATATTTTATTTTCCAGATTTACGTATATACATAATATATATCAAGGGAAGGCGTTGTTGTGAGGGGCAATGCCAACTCCACATGCCACAGCCTGTGGAGGGCATTGTCCCCCCATAGAACAACCCCCTTCCCACCATGGGGTGTGGCTATAAGCCTAAAACTCCATAACTTCGCCTATTTCATTGAAATACAAAACTCAAAAGAATAGTTTTAAGTCTATGGTTGTGTTTACAGAATCTTTAAAAATTGGATATATATATATATATATATATATATATTTCTATTTTTTAATATATGTATAAATATTTTATAATCTGAAATAGGATTATGGACAAAGATTGGCTAAGGAAAGAAACCCCAATTTGGTAATAGAGAAGTGCAAATTCTTACAAATGCATACAAAGAATGGGAAATTTCCTCCAATTTCACAGTTTCACAAACAACTTCACACAACAAACACTTGAAATTCCATCTTTCAACAATACTGTTATATTTCAAACACTTTGGAATTAAATTCATGGAAAGAGAATTAGAAACCTGGATATTTTGCTTCTAGTTGTAGCTGCTCTCAATCAAATCTTCTCTCTTTGTTTCTTCTAGAACTTGACTTCTGAAAGAGCTTCTTCTTCTCCTCTCCTTTTCCTATTACTTTATGAACTCCTTCCTCATACTGATTTTAAACCTTCTGAAATTTTTTAAAGAAAAGCATTTACTTGGCAGCCATTAAAGCTATTTTACAGAGTATTATTTTCAAGAAGAATACCAAGAACAATTATTCCTTTTTGGGAATTCTTTTCCCCATTAAAAGTTTTTCCTTTTCTAAAACCTAATCTTGAAAAATAAAAGATTTTTTTTAAATATAAAAATACTGATATAACTTATCTTTTCCATTTCCTTGCTCAGGTGAAAAATATAAAATCATATTGAATTTAGTTTCAAATAATTCGCCTTTTTAGAAAATTTTTACCCAAAACTAATTCTAATTTTACATTGTAAATATTTATCCAATAATTAAATAAATATCTTCTAATTATTGGATAATTTATTAACTCAAAAATCAGCACAAGTTAAAAGAAAGACAACATAATCATTCAATTTTATCATGCATAACCATTTAAAACAAAATCTATAATTAAATCATAATTATAATTAATTCTTTTACTTTATCATGCTTATATTTAATTTGACTAATCATTAATTATTTTGCAAATAATCAAAACAGTCTTACTAAAATTATCATTCCTAAATGCAATCTACAAGAATCTAAGTGCTTGTGTGTGATCAAGAGGACATCCTGCTTTATCCTGTCAAGAAGCTAACCTCCTCTCCTTAATCACACCCTTGGTCTTCGACCACCTACATCTCAAGTGTACTCAAGAACACAACAACAAACTGAATTAGTATCCTATAAAGATATAAATCAAAACAATATAATACATTAATTCAAATATTTCTATTCTATTTTGCTTCATTTTCAAAATAGAGCACATTTGTTACTATTCAACTTTCATAATTCAAAGCAAACACTTTCATATTTCATCACACCAAAACACCATAGTATTCATTATTACTCTACCACACACATTAGATCATATGACAAATCCACACCAAACCAAAAGCAACCTGCATTTGAGTTTGAGACGTGACATTTTCTAAGTGTAGTTGAAATTTCTATGTTAATTGTGATATTTCTTTATAAGACTACTATGAAAATAATTTCATGTCAATTACTTAAGTTTAGTTTTGAGTATTGTTAAGGGTTTTATGGACATATTTTGTTACAAAAAATAGTTTTTTAATTAATGTTCTACTTTTAGTTCAAGGATACAAATGTGTTCTTATTATGATAACTCACCGTGATAATCTTTTTGTGAACACATTACAAAAACATGATGTTGGTGTGTAGGTGTGTAGTCTAGGATACTAGGATATGAATGTTGTCTTATGAGAGGGAAATAAAACACTTGTAAAGAAGTAAATGATACATCATTTTTTCTATGCTTTACTTCTATTAAGACAATCAATATAAAATGTTATTTTTATTAATGCCAAAATATTTTGATATTATTTTATTTCACTATGATTTTTTTTTGTAGAGAATATTCAATGTAAAAAAAATTCTTAGAAATTCATTAAATTGTTAATTTTATTGTAGAATGTTCATAGAATTTTAATTGTAATTTTTTTCCACTTATTATTTCTTGCTAATGGGATTTTATTAGTAATCAATAATGCTACTTCTTAACCAGTGAAGATTATGCATTTTTAAAAATCAGCATCATTTTTTCACATATTAATATGCTTGTTTTTAATGAATAATAAAATAAATGTTAACTATATGAAATGCTATTAGTTGAAATATTTTAGTTCTAATTAGAACTTAAATGTAAGTCTAGAAAATATATTTTTAGATAAAATATATGATTATATATAAGGGGAATCAACCCAACTAGAAAAAAGTACAATATAAAACATAGACTTTTACATTAGCAACGTACACTTTGGGTGATGCATACGTATATCTACAAGGAGACTTCAAACATAGTTAAGGTAGCGTGATCAAGAAGAATATAGAAGGTGAAACAAGGACTCAAAAAGTATATTCAAATTATTTTCTATGCTTAATTAACACCTCATATTCAGTAAAGAATTCCATAAAAGAAGCAAGAAGATAAGTGTTATCTCACCCACAACTTCTTGTTACACACAAAACATGTATGGTTGTGTTCAAATGGAATTTTTATTAAGAGAGGATATGTATTTCCTCACTTGATTAGTGTGATTTTTCATCTTAGAATACTTATGAAAATATCCTACAAGAGTCTTTGTTTATTTATTGGAGGGTTTTTTGACCAGGGGTTGAGAATGATCCAAGATAAATGGTTGAGGATGATTGAGAGGATTTGAGAGAGGAGCCTCCAAGAGGTACCTTATGATTGGTTAAAATTAAGGGTGAGGATAAAAAAATACCTTTTTAGAAATCCCAGATTTCATTTTCCAAGACATGTGAAGTGTTAGGATTTAGTTGGAGAAATGGATGGATAAAATTGAATGTGAAGATTGTGTGATGAATTGGGAAGCATGGTCCATGTACATATAATTCATGTGCAAGTTTAACATTGTCTTATATTGCATAGGTATATGCAAGTGGATTTATTATTTAACTAATTAGTTTTAGCCAACTATTGGCTTGAGGTGGAAAAGCAAAATCGAATATGTAATTTGTATTTATTTAATTTTTAGAGGATAGGGATATGAAGGATTAACTTGATTAAATAAATATTAAATCTAATTAATTTAGGTGAAATATAGAGAAAATGGCTTAAATAATAAATAAATTAAATAAATGATATAAATTTATTTAATTAATATTCAAAGGACTATTGGAAAGGTTAATTAATAATTGATTTTATTTATTTATTTATTTAAGAAAATCTCTACAAGAGAGGGTAGCACTCTTCTATTACTTCAAGCAAGAAAATTACATGAAAGCACACAATTACAATGGCTCTCTAGGGAGAGTTTGTATACAAAGTTATCAGTCCTAATCCTAATTGAACCAACTTGCTGATTTATGCATCAATCAACACGGTTTTGTTTTCTATTGCATGATCTAAAAAGTATTGTAGTTTCTTGAAGTAAAAGACATCCCTCAACTTTTCAACTACAACACCTAGTTTCTTATTCTTCCTTACTTACTCTGCGTCGACCATGTCATAGAAAAACCACATTTGAGCTAATTATCATAACTTGAAATGGCTTTGATGACCTTTACAACATACTTATCTTTTAGGTATTGAGCCATGATTTTGGAAACTAACTTCCTTCTAGCAGTGCACACTATGTTAGAGAGGAAAATCCGCATTAGTGCATCATCATGAATATGTTCGCTACCCAACCTGTGTTCCTTGATTACTTGTTTAATTGTCCCTTTAATTTCTTGAGAATCAAACTTGAAGAGGCACTCAATTTGTGTAGTGTCGTTTCATTCTCTTGATTCTTCTTGTCTTCTTCTTAAGCTTGGTGCTCCCTTTGCTCATCTTCAACCTCATTTTGGAAGCACATAAACACTACACTTGGGAACTCCATCACCATTACTGCCTAAGCATGACAATCCCTTTGATAAACCAAAAACGTAGAGCTATCAAAACTTTCCTTGACTCTTGCTACACACAATCCTTTCTATATAGGAAAAAACTTCATGAGGCTTCTCCTTACAAGGCTTGAGGCTTTGTTGTGGCATTTCTATCATAGGATATGGGAATATTTCCCTTTGTTTGACACCTCACAGATAAAAATTTCTCGTAGGATTTCGAGTTGGGCTCTTATAAAGTCATTAATTCATTCACCCTTTTGTGCTTGAGAGCTACAATATTTCTTAAGAATGTTCACGTTGAATATTTGATTTCATATATAGAAGTACATCTATTTCAAAGACTAGGATCAAGCCATCCCAACATCATGGGAGATTTGAGACCTCCATTTCAGCATATTGTTTAGTTCCTACTTTTTAGAGGAAGTCTACCACTCCACTCACCTCTCTATAAACATGTGCAGTAATAAATTTATTTTATATATTTATTCTCCAATTTGGGGCATTTTTTGAAGTTCTACCTCTTATAACTATTTTTGAATCTCCCTCTTTATCTATTTGTATTATAGAAAAAGTAGCCCTTTTTTACACTTGACTTAGGAATTATTAACATTAAAATGAATCTAATGTTGTAATGTGTTTTACACATTCACATTAGGTTTAGGGCCCTATTAAGCTAAATTGACCTAATTTTTTCTTAATTTAGTGTTGTAAAGTGTATTTATTTATAGTTTCAGATTATGTTTTGGGTCCGTTGGAATTTATGACCTTCATACCATCATTAATAGGCCCCTAAGACCCTTTATTATGCATCTCGAGGCCTATTTTGACTGAGATCTCAACATTATCAACAAAT
The DNA here is from genome assembly GCA_007258455.2 of Sequoia sempervirens. Classification (NCBI taxonomy): domain Eukaryota; kingdom Viridiplantae; phylum Streptophyta; class Pinopsida; order Cupressales; family Cupressaceae; genus Sequoia; species Sequoia sempervirens. Next base: position 95,485 of record VDFB02232152.1, read on the forward strand.
ACACTTAACACCTTAATCCCTCAACATTTCATCTTCCCAAAAAGGCCTAGTAGGACCAATATGACACCTTGTGCATAAGAGTCCCACTAAATGGGACCTATGTGCCACCTTGGGTGTATGAGTCCCATTTGGCCCCTTTTTAGGGTTTTGAGTTGGAAATCAGGCTTTTGGATTCAAATTTCATAAATGTTTGCATTTGGGATCCAATAAATTGTAAGTTAGATGGAATTCCTATATAAAAAAGGTTTCAAATCATTATTTCACCTAATCATTCATAATAGCAACTTAGAAATCAAGAATCAAGCATCCTAAGACTTCACAAAAGTATTCAAAGACATTCAAGAGCATTTCTAAAGCATTCAACAGTAGATTTCTTCATCATTTGTTTCAACAATTCAAGATCTATCATCATGTGCCAAGCCCATAGAGCATCAAACATGTTTTTGAGCTAGTGTTGTGATGTACCATTGAAAATCCAATTTAAGTGATTTTCCATATCTAATTTAAGATCAAGATCTACATTCTTCATGGCCACTTCATGTTAGATTGCATATTTACATTTCAAGACATCATTTAAAGTATCATTTTTCATGTTTCATGCTTCATGCTTCATGTTTCATTGTTTCATCATAAGGTTTAAAATTACCTAAATGGGGTTTGACCTAAGAAAACTCCTATTCCTTAACAATCAACAACTTCTCTCTCTACATGTGTGATTGCAGATCTAGGTGTTCTAGAGCTTGAAGATCCTTCGAAGACTAAGTTGCAAGATTGAAGAAAGTTATCAAGTTGTCACAAAGTTGCTATCTCCACGGAAAGTCACCTACAGGTCCTAATTGAGAGTTTCTAACCTAGAAACAAAGTTTGGAGGGAAAATCAAAGATATGAGAACATATTCAGATCTTGACCTTCTAAAAAATTAGAATGAAACAGATATGCCACTTGTGGTGTATGATTCCCAATACTGTGCTTTTTCTAGAATTCAATGGATTCAAATCAATCACTGTGAGATTCCAATTTTTGCTTAGAAACCCTAATCTAGGACTAAATCACCCAAACTAGCGTATGACTCCAAATGAGCTTTAAAAAACAAAATTTCAGGGTTTTGGAGCTTGTTTTGACCTCTTCTTTCTTCCAAGTGCACCTCTTTTCATTCTCAATTTTTTATCCTTATTTTTAGTTTCAATTCCTAGGTCATCTAGTTAGGTTTTTCATGTTACATTCATTTATTGTCTTTCCAAGCCCTAGCTTGGTGGTGAACCCCCTTTATACCTTTAATCACACCCTATGACACCTTATTGTAGATCTATTTCCCTCATTCCATCCTTGGATTGAGATCTCTAGGGTTGTCCTTGAATGAACTAAAGTGAAATAGGTTCTCCTAGTTCCATCTGCCAAAAGGTGGAACCCTATTTCCTTGTGCTCACTATTGAATGCATCTTGTTGTCCACAAATAATTTTATCCCTTCAAAAACTACGAAAAGTTTTGCCTCATTATTTATACTGATTGAAAGTATTTCAGAGGCATCCCATATTAATTTCGTACTTTCATCTCTATTTATGAAACCTATAACCTTGATAACCCCAGGTTTCCCTTTGAGACCCCATCAAAATTTAACTTCAGCTTTCCCCTTAGGGGTAACACCCATTTTGGTTTACCCCTCTCTTTTTTACTCTTTAGAAGATATTTCTTTGGTGGAGTTATTGAAGCCCAGTTCCTGATCATTCTTTGATCCCAAGTAGAGAAAAACTTGAGGTTTTTTTCTTCAAGATTACATTAAAATGTTCACTCACACCCTATTTAATTTTATTTAAAATACCTTCAAATTGAGTATATTTGTCCTTAAATTTCATTCCTTCCATAGGTGTTGGATTATCATAGCAAAGACTTTATATCACAAACTAGTCATTACTATCCATTCCCTAACATAGGCCATGATTCGAATACATCATACTAGCAGTTGTGTGTAGTGACATGCAATGATGAGGCAGTAGGCAGAGGGGAAGTCCAAATGGTAGGGATGTGTACATACATAGAATGAATTAGAGAGGGGGATGCTAAGAGCAATATGGAAGAGAGCGTAGGATACTTACATATTTGCACGTAGGGAATGATAAGATGTATTTTAAGTGTTATATGGAAGATTGATTTTGTTGTGTTTCATTTTATTTCCCCTATGTGTAGATATGTATGTATGTCATAGCAAATTCAAACAACATTGATACATACCAAGACATTCTTGGAATGATATACCATATTGTAAGTGTTATAAGGAACATTGATTCCACCATTGTTTGCAATGATGGATACTATATTTCCCTTATGTGTAGATATGTATGTATGTCATAGTAAATGAAAACAACATCCATACATACTGATCCCTATGTTTATTCTGTTGGGACATTCTTGGAATGATAAGTTGTATCTTAAGTGTTATATGGAACATTAATGCTACCATTGATCGCAATGATGGACAATGTATGTTCTTGGTTGGTTGTTACACAAGAACATAGACTATAAGCTAATGGAAGTCAGTCTGCATCCAAGAAAAAGAAGGTATGTAATAGCCAAGCATAATAACGCCTGAGAGAGATCAAGTGACCACATCTCAAAATCATCGTGGCTAGTCGCGCCCACAAAAGGATATGAAAATCACAGTAAAACCTTTCCTGGGAATTGGAAATTCCAACAGGTGACTAATATCTCTCTATGGACGTTCATTTACTTGTCAAACCAGGGGACGTATACTTTAAATGGTGCAACACAATATATGCACTAAGAACTAGTTTCAGTCAAAACTCAACAGAAATAAATACTTGAAAGGGATTCTATCTACACTACAGGAAGGCAATGCAAAGTTCTTTTAACTCAACTATGATTTGATTAAAACAGAAACCATAATAGCTACGACTGAAACATAAACTGTGAACTGGCCTTATGCTGCAGGAACATGCATAGGGATGGACTCCCTATGCTGTAGGAGCAATACAAGACTGAGTTTGTATGAAAACTTCAAAGATGAAAGCTAACTAATGATCAACAGAAAAGAACAACTAACTAACTAGCTATAGATACTTACTAAGTGGGCCCCCTTAGCAAGCATCTACTGATTATGCAGGTGTTGAACTTAGAACTTCATCAAACTTTATTCATGAAAACATAATGGTATACATTGCTTTGTTGATATAGAAACTAACAACAAACTCTGCCTCTTGTCAAACAGATTCTACTTTTCATTATCATACTGACTCTTACATGGTATCTGTTAACTTTTTATCACTATGCTTCTATCTTACCCTAACTATCATCTCCTTCCTCACTCACGCAGGAGGAGTACTTTATTTAAAATTAGGAGAGCAACTAACTAACTAACCCTATCAAAGAAAGACGTGGAAGTAAAGTGTATCCCAGAATCAAGGAACAAACTTCATAAATGAATTTATGCGTTCAACCCGATTCAGAGAGAATCTAGCGCTCCACTCTTTCTAGATTGACTGTCATTAAAAATCTTTCCCAACGGTTTTGGTCAAAGAGTCTTCGCCAGAGCTTCCTCGAAGTCGTGCAGGAAATAGACTTTACTGCAAGGCTGAGATCGGCTGCGCTTGACTCGATCATACTTCCTCAACAACCTGCAAAACAAAAGGTAACAGATGCGAAAGAAAAGGCGTATGGCACATACACAATATCCGTTTATTAATCACACATTTAAATATATTTCATCATTCAAAAACTACATGCGATATACCAGTCATTTAGGGAGTCAACGGGGTAATAAATGTAATCAAGTCAACACAATAAGCTGCAGGAATATGAAAATGTTTTGCTACATGATATCCCCATAAAAGGTTTCAAAAGAGTTTTAAACAACCATGAATAACAAAAGTAAAAGGCATTAAAAGTTCATCATAATATCCAAACTATGAGCACATTTTGGGCTCATCAGTGGCATCATTAATAACCTTGTTATGATACCATTATGGTAAGACAGTAGGGCATAGATAAGGTTCTAATAAGATTAGAATGTTATTGGTTTGGAATAAGACATACAAATGTCAAATAAGTATATTTACATAAATCATTCACAACCATAACAATAAAGAGATAATTGCATCCATGAAATTTTGTTGATGTTAATCAAAAAGTAGATTGATGCAAAAAAAATTAAACTATATTTTTTTATTTGATTTCTAAATATTCCTTTACTTGTGATTGGAATATATCTTGAGAAATTATTGTTGGATGCAATTTTTTATTTCACGATTGTGACTGATTTTGTAGTCACTATGATTATTCTCAAAGGTCATTTATAACACATTACTTCCTCAAAATCCTCATTACGCGGTTTCAACACTCAAGAATTTTAGGATCATAACAGAAAGTGTAACCATTATCAATGCATTCCTTAATGGTCAACTGTTTAAATAGTTCAAACTACTCAAAACCAAAAATAAGAGGAGTCGATAAAGCTTGGATGAAAGCCTTGTGGCAAGGCTAACTTAATAGAAGATCTAATGCCATGAAAACAACCATAGAACTCATGAAAATAAGTTGAGTTGAAAGATCACTGACTAAGACATTACTATCTTATGTGAAGCAAGATTGTTTTGCTTGAGTATTTTCTACAAAAATCAAAGGAAAATGTGAAGTTTAGTGCAATGAACATGTGTCATTGGTAGACAATATCTAAATTAGGAAATATAAAGAGTTATATAATTTATTATAAATAATATGCAATGTAGTTGCAATAGAAGGGATCAAATAAATAAGATGTAGTTATACCTTGTGCACACAATAGGATGTAGTATGAACACAAAAAATTAAGGCCTTCTCTCCACCCTACCATATTGGGTCATGGATCGTCATGGGCACTCACCAAACCCCTGAGCAAGAACATACTTTTTCCACCACTTTGATCAATGGTGAAAGCAATGTTTTAGCACCTAAGTTGAAATCAATGTTATACATTTTTAAAAGTATATATAGTTGTATCATTTATGATAAAGGATTTGAGATGTAGTTGTGAAATAAGAGATGGAATAAAGGAGATATAGCCTTACCTTGTATATAAAAATAATGTAATTTCAGCTCGTACACCATGAAAAACATGCAATCGTAAAACTATTTAGCATTGTGGAGATCTATAGTTACAACTGAGAATGTTTGCAATCTAAAATGGTTTGACTTAGAAATAGTTACACATAAGGAAAATGTGAAGTTTAGTGTGATGAATATGTTTCATTGATAGACAATATCTAAATTTGGAAATATAAATAGTTCTATAATTTATAAAAAATAATATGTAATGCATCTGTAATAGAAGAGATCAAATAAAGAAGATGTAGGCATACCTTGTGCATAGAGTGGGATGTAGTATGTCTATGATTACATCTCGCATATAAAAAATGATAAGGAAGTGAAATTAGAAATAGTGCAAATTCTATATGCATGGAAATGAAGAGGGAAAGGAGAAACACTATAGTTAATGTAAAGAATAGAAACATTTCATCATGATGGCAATGCACACAATTGTTAGAGGTAATCCTCTTCTTTGATTTAGAGTGCACTGTATTTGTTGGCATGTAATCTGAAGTATCTAGCAAAAGAGAAAGGCAGATCTATGTGTATTCCTGAAGAACCCAATTCAATTGAAGAGCCTAGTTCAAGTGAAGATATTGGTGTTACACCTTGTTTAGATATTGATAGAATTTTAGGTAAGCATGAATATCCTCCAAACTGAAATCTATACATGCATTTCACTTGAACTGGCTTCTTCAATTTGGATTTTGATTGTATGTAATTTCATATACAAACATGTCCACATATAAACTTTTTTGGTGAAAGATTAAAAAATAGAGCATGGTGTCTCAATGTATAACCACTTTTATAAGTAGCAAAGCAACAGGATTAGGAACACACTAAAAGAAGGCTTTCTCTCCACCCTACCATATTGCACCATGGAGCCTTGAGCACTCCCAACAAAGCCCCAAGCAAGAACATAATTTTTTTAGCATTATAAGCAATGCTGAGATCAATGTTTAATATTCCACTTAATATACAACCTATCAAACATATGAATGTTTTCTGCATCAAATGTCAGAAACATATAGATCTGCACATGGGAAATATAAAATGAAATGCAACAAAACAAGGTCTACTCTCCACCCTACCACAATGGTCATGGAGTCACATGGGCTCTCACCAAGCCCCTGAGCAAGAATATACTTCATCCACCACTTTAATCAATGGTGAAACCAATGTTTCTTATTACACTTAATATACATCCTATTATTCTAACAACTCCTTTTTGAGGCTAAAATAAATAATAACTAAGAAGGTGAATTTAACTTCGTATACCTATATATCAGTGTAGGTTTTGTTTTGCAAGTAGATATACAAGCATTGCATGCCTTGTATGCATTTGTAGGGATTTTTTGCTTAGATATATATACACACAAAATTAATCTGTTGAAATGTATGTATGTGGAATTACATGTAGAGAATAGGTACCAGATGTGCAATAAAAGGTTGGGTGACAACTAAAAGGGATATGCACCATTACAGTAAACAAGGACATGAGGGCCAAGTATTTAGCTTTGACATTATTGAGAGTGAGGGGATAGAAATATGAATCACTTATTTTATGTTTTTTGCATGGGGTGATGGTTGCTAAAGCAATACAAAATTCTAGGTGATGTCACCATTGATTGCAGTGATGGACAATGGATTTCCCCTGTGTGTAGATATGTATGTCATAGTAGATGCAAAGAACATTGATACATACTGATCCCTATGTTTATTTTGTTGGGACATTCTTGGAATGATAAGTTGTATTTTAAGTGTTATTGTAGACACATGAAATTGGCATTATGTACCAAGTTCACATTCATCCGCTCATAAAGTTAATCGCATTCATTAAATCCATTCATTAGGAAAATCAGGTTCATTTAATCTCTAAGGATTATCCACTTAAATTGAATAAATTAACTTTATTTAATTTAAGCCTATCATCAACCTTTTAATTAAATAAGCCAAACTTTATTTAATTAAAATCCAAATGCATATTCCATCCCTCTTTGATTTAAATAAATCAAAATATTTGAGTCAAATTGGTCAAACTCACCTAATCATCATTAAGCTAATCTAATCCTAATTAGCCTAACCTAACCACCCATCACATTCTCTAGATTTTTCCACTTGCACAAATAAATCAATTTATTGATTTATTAAATCCAACATTTTCCATCAACATGGCATCTTTGAGGAACATTCCCTCAAGTTTGAATTCAAAAACAAGTGGACATGTACATCCAACAAGTCATTTATGAGCTCTTACATGGCTCTTACATGTCCCTTGCACAAGTCAAACTCAACATTTATATCTCAAATTCAAATTTGAATTTCCCCTTCTTGGGAACATTTCCCAAATCTTGCACATGCATCAACCACTCAGAAGTTGACAAGTGGCCTCTTTTAATTGGCTTGTTCTTTATCCCACATTCATCAATTTGGCCATTCTCTCATCAAAATAATCTATAAATGAAAGGCTTCATTCTTGATCAAATCCTCCACAATCTCCACAATCATTCATGCAAAGTTACTCTCTTCAGGAGAACTGATTTTGTCCATTGCATCATCATCATTAGCATAATCAAGGGTTGGGAAAGGGATATTTTCCACAATAGCACCAATCCAATATGAAATGATTTACTTCATGTTTTATTGCATGCTTTCAATTAGTTTGTCTAATCCTTTGTTGTTTTGATTGCATCATGAAACATGTTGATTTATTTCATAGGGATGTTGATTATTAGCTTGGTTTTAAAATACTAACCATTTGCAGATTTTCACATCTATATTATGGCACTAGAAGGAGGGTTGAACTTACCTATGTTCATGAAATCATGGAGATATTTTGTAGTAGCTTTCATTTGTTACGTTTAGACTGATTTTTGGTATAAGCAATAACTGAGCTCTCCATTTAGATGCTTATTTTTTTTTAAAACTTGTCTAATGAAGTAATTGGGCCTATAGTATTGAAATTTCATCACTCTCAGCCATTTCTAGAAATGCGTCAAAGATGCCATTTTAAAACTTTTTATTTGGTTACGATATGATGTATTATTATCATTTCTACATATTCACTGTATACATTTGGTTGTGAAACATATTCATCACTGTCATGTCTAACAGGTTGATATTATCGCTATCATGGCCATCATTTCTACACATTTGGTTATGTTCTCTTCTCTGCACTATCATCCTTTTGTCAAAAAGAAAGTGATAATCTTTTTAGAAGAAATTTGTTTATTTCCTTGAACACAAATTTGTCCCTGTTTTAATGTTATGTCAGCCTTAATATCAAATACTCTGCTTATTTCCTTAACACGAGAAATTTACTTCCATGACAACGACATTGATCCATGAGTACTCCATTTAGTCTGTCTAATACATATCAAGCTTGTGAATCAATTCTGCTTGACTAAAATGCACGTCCACCATATCTTGAGCCCTGCGGTATAATCTCCCAATACGTCCCAAAAGAATTGCAAACATTTGGAACCTTTGCATTCCTAGTTTTTGGGCTCATATTTGAAATGCTCATAACTGATGATTTTGGAATCTTGACTCTCCTGATATGTGGTTGCCACCCATCGATGTAAGTCCAATATTCCATAAGATCCCTTTCCTTCACATCATCTGTCTCAAGTCACACTGTTATCAAAAGGTTGTGGTCCATGTACAGTCAACACCAAATCCAACACCAATGGGGAGGGGCCAATGCCAAATCTACACTAAGGTACAACACATAACAACTGAGGATGCCATGCAATCTTGACACACTTTTGGGAGTAGTTATTCAAAAAATTGGAGAAATGAAAGTCGGTTCTAGGAGCATCTCCCATGCATAGGCCTGTACATTTATCTCACACACACCTTGGTAGAATAGTTCAGGATTTTCTACCACAAACTAGGAAATGAAATCTACTAGACGTACCTTGCTAGGCGTGTATTTCGTTTGTCTAGTCAGTGGTGCAGAGATGTTGGTAAACATAAATTGAAATTAGACTTATATCTGCCAAATGCATCTGCTTAAAGGTATTCTAAATAGTTTAGTCATTGTTTCTACTGCAAGCTTGCAACTTGTATTTAAATCCTGTCATTCTTTTTTATGCCTTCTAACTACATTTACTTCCTCTAGCATTAAAATGGATGAGATCTTTGATTGTGTTCTAAATATATATGTTGTCTATAAGAAGATCTTGTTATCTGACAAAAATATAGGAGTAAATTACACCAGGACTCTGACATGTTTGTAGGTGGTCACCACAACACTTATCGCTCCTCTGACAGTCGCACATTTACTCAAGTGGTTGCTTTAGTCAGGAAAATCCAAGATAAAAGAATGACATTCTCAAAATTTATGATTTCACACCAGTGTTGAAGTAGGTTTCATCATAAATATAAGTTTTTGATAAACTCACAAAAGGAGAAAACAACAGCGTTCCAAAATATATTTATTAGCTGTCTAATGAATGCATTGACTTAGTGCAATGTAATTCACTAAGAGTCACTGTCAATATTCCTACTGATGTGGTGAAAATTGAATACTCAATCCTACAGCTGCGCGCCAACTTGGAGGAGTATCTCACTTGTTAACTGTGATGTGTATTTTACTTTGTTTCATACTTTGAATGAGGACTGCGCTTTGACCTTTTATTTGATTGATACCTCAAAAACATAGTTAATTCTGATATATTGTGTTTATAGAATACTGATGCAACACTTCTTGGGACTTTATTCATGTGGTTGAAAAAATTAGTTTTCTAAATTAGTAGTTCAAGAGGTGTATTCGGGATCTTTAACATAGTTATGATCTTAAATATAATGTAGAAACCATGATTTTAAGAGGAAATCTAATGTTGTGTTTCTACTTTGCATGATAGGGGCATTAATTATTTTTGAGGTCATTAAATCTTGTGCAGATTTATCTTAGTTAGCTCAAGTATTAAGTGTTGATTTTTTTATTTTTCATTACTTGAGTGAGCTAATATCATAGAGCCCAAATGTTATTTGGACGAGTTGTGTTTTATCTTTTATTTTTAAATATCTCAACTAATTTCTTAAAATAAATTTATTTTAAGATTTTATTTTGTAATGTTTATAGGTACAAAATCAAACAAAGGCTAACGAAGGAAAGCAAAGGTGAAACTGAAGAAGGTACAAAAGCAAACAAAGGCTAACGAAGGAAAGAGAAGGTGAAAACGAAGAAGGTACAAAGGCTAACGAAGGAAAACGAAAAGAGGAGAAATGAAGATGATGTCTTGGGAAGATTAAAGTGTTCTTTAACACTTTAGTGTTTGTTTAAACACTTTTCACAAAATTGTTATCTTTTCGTTTTTAGGACACTAATTTTCGTTTGGGTTTAAAAAGAATGCTTCAATTTTTCGTTGCAAAAGGTTAAAATTGAAACTTAGACACCTACTAGATTTAAATTTGGGCTAAAATTAAACAAGCAACTTCACACTTGATATTGGTGTTTTAAAATGAATCAAATCATTACTTTGAAGGATAAAATGAATGTGTGACTTTATTGTTTTGTAATTATTTACACAAAGTAATATCATCAAAAGACGTATGCGCTTCTCTTGTGCCTCACGATGATCTTGAGAATGGAAAGGATTTTGGTGACATTAAGTTGCATAAATAATTGCCCATACACACTTCGATTTGGGTTTAAAATTGAAAAAGATCTTGTGCGAGTGTGAGTGGGGGCATTATCACATATATTCTCTCTCTTTGTTGCTATCAAAGATTGATCGAGTTACGAATTTTGTCTTTACTCGCTTTTGTTTATCCTAGAGGGCCTACCTCGGGGAGAAAGTACTCACCCAAGGGAACAACTCAACCGGTAACACTCTAAAGCCAAGAGTATTTCTAGTCGGGATATACATGTGGATATTGGAAGAAATGCCAATATCATGTGGTTGACTCTGACAGGATGGATCCAAAAGGGGACTCTTGTCATATGGGTCAATCTCCATGAACGAAAAGTCCTTATTAGAACCCATGTGATAGACTTTTCCAAAATCCTTAATCTATTTTTTGGTGCAAGAATGATCATTCTGAAGCCGCCCCACACTTTTACTGTCTTTTAGTAGAAATGGAAAGAATGCCATGGGAGTTTCATGGGTGTTGATGCTTGGCTGCCCCGATTGGCGTTAATGAGCCGTGGAGGGGAGCTAGTGGGGTCAAGCATCTAACCATTTGCTAAAGATAAGTGTAGCTGGACTTGTCCAAGTGGGAATCCAACAAATATTGTCTTACACATCCATAGGGTTGTACTTGTTCTTGGTTTGAAAACATAGTGCTTTGATTGAAAACATTGAAAACCAACATTCAACATGAGTATAAAATCTCAAACCCTTTAGGAGAAGCAAATATCTTTGAAAAAATTCACATGTTATTGCTTTCCCTTGGGATTCATGTCCTTAGAGGCATCTAAAAATTTGGATTTCATCTCAATTTGCTTCTACTAAAGTCAACTTTAGGTAACTCTTGCCTCAAATTTCCTTGGTTTCCACATAATATACTTTGCAAGATAAGGGGAAAGTTGAAACATTAGACATCTAGAATCAAAATCTAATAAAGAAGTGTTTGTGATAAAAATAATCCATTAAGCAAAGATTGAATCAATTGGACCCCACACATGTGCTTGGCATATTTTGGTCATATGGTTTTCATACAAACATTAGTCTTTTGATTTTGAATTACTCTTAGAGAAAGGCATGTTCTTCACTATCTTGGTCTCGTAAACAAGTCCTTCCTAGGTTCATTTAGGATCAAATCAAACACTTCATCCAAATTCCAAACATCTTATCAAAATCTATCCCATAAACAACTTTAGAACTTTGAAAACATCATTCTAGACTTGGGTAAATCATCAAAATAAAAAATCACCTTGTTTAGTTAGGAGTATGGGAATGTATCCTTTCTCATAACTCTAGTTAAATTAGCACCCCTTTCAACAAGTTCATCCTACGATAACATCTAACATCCTAGGGTTTATAAGTTCATTATCCAAATCAAACAATCAAAATCAAACCCTAAGTCTAGCATTGATCCAAAACATTCAACACTCATATCATTTCCCCTTTTCATCCTTCATCTCGTCATTGGTCCTAAGAACCTTAGAGGTCACTTTTACAACAAGGTCAGAACACAAGAGGAACATGGAATATAAACTTGATCCATACATCATGAGTAATCCAAGTCAACTAAGCTATCAAAGCCTTACAACGCCGATTGATTATCAACACTCACATCTATACAATCCATACATGGGATCATTACCTTCTACAAATTTCAATGGCACAACAAGTGTGAGTATTCCCAAATCAAAGATTGGAACACATTTCCCAATGGTAGATCTAAATCCAAACCTACAAGTCTTTCAACCAAACAATCAAAGCATGAGCCTTCAAACGAACAACGTCATCCCACCAAATCCCTACAAGCCAAATGAGAATGTACCAAGTACAAGTTTTTGAAACATGAATTTAGAAAACTTTGGGATAAATATGTTTGTGAATCACACAAATATTGTTCAAAATCCAAACAAGATGTTAATGACTCCAAAACTCAGAGCAATGTGATTCCCAACATCAGCAATGTTCAATTTCAACCTATCATGCCAAATTAGAACTTATTTTCCAAAATCAAATTTTCCATGATCCCATTCAAAACCACAATTATGCATCCCAAAATGCGCTTGAAAAAAAATCAAATCAACTATATCAAGGGAGTCAAGATCAAAATCAAGAACAAATTTGGTGAGATCAAATTGCTACACTTACCAAAATAGTTGTCATTGCGCCAAGAGACATCTCCATCACTATTACCCATATCAACATCATTCCTTGGTTTAGGGCCTCCCCCTTTACCTAGCACCAATCACCCTAACACCAATCAATCCATCACATCAAATCCTTTGAGTATACCATCGACATCATGCCAATAGATGGTATTCAATCAAGCAACAATGTTGATCCCAAGTGAAAAATCAAAACATGGTCTCCCAAGGACCTATCATCTCAGCCATTCCGACCATTCCTATCACCTCAATCACTCCAACCACCCCTATCACACACATCATATCTCAATCCCTCACTACCATGATCGCTCCAAGAGTATCTCAACCACTTGTCACTTAATGTATATTCCCGGATCATCACCATTGCACCAAACTGACGTATGAGACAATATAACTTATTTTGCTAAAGCTCACTAGACTACAAGGCCAATCAATAATATATATCATACAACAAGCCCCTCAAGCTACGAGCCTCTTAAACTACCCAACAAACACAAGCATAACACAAAAATGACAACCTTTGAGAACCGGGATCAAGATCAATCCATCAGGCACCTTGAAGCTATATGTCTGCTTCATCCAATGATCAAATCGATGTATATCAAAGGAGTCCTTTTCAATCATGATCAAAATCCACCAACCAACAATAATCCAATTCAAGAAATGTCAACATCATTTGACCCTATGGTTGAAGACATTGGAAATCCCTCCATCGATAAGCACCTTGAAGATGTTTCCACCCCATCCGATGATCAACTCACCATACATCAAGAGCCACTTTTTAGTGATCTATTTCGAGGAGTGTTAGGATTATTTGATCCTATTGACATAATGCACTATTTGCTGACCTATGATCATGTTGAAAATGTCTATACATCACCTTATGAGTTATAGGACATATCTCAAAAATTTATCCTAAAGCATGATCAACATCTTTCACTAAGGTCTAGCAATTGTCCTTTCCAAGACATGTTGACCCCCTTCGACCTCATGGTTATAGATACTGAAGGAACCCTGAACTTGACACTTGAGGATATTGAACCACTTACCATCCCTAATGAATATATACAAGAAACCTTTATAAGCAATCCATCCTTTGAAACTAATAAATGTCAAGAACTTGATCCAAAGCATGTCGAAAGAAACTCTGAAATCATTCAAGATCAATAATTTGTATCTTCAAGATACTAGAATAATCTAATGGACACTCTCCTATCTATGCAAGATGATCATATCCATGTAGCACATACTCCCCCATGTACCCATGAGATGCTTTCTGTAGATGGACACATAGATGATCTTCTTTCAGGACATGATTCCTTTACTCCTAATATTCTTACATGAAAAGAGTAGATTCTTAACTGCTATAGTCAAACTAAGTTATCAACATCAGGATCAGATATATCCCGAATGCAGACTAAGGACATTAGGTATGTAGATATCCAACATTATTCACTCAAGGAAAGAAGTCAGATAGAACAGTATCATTCAGAGTTAGCAGAGCAGCAAATTGAAACAATATCACCTACGATGTTTATTTATCAGAGAACACTTATTGAACAAGACATCTCAGAACATGAAGAATCAAAGAAAAAAGGTACTACTTCCACAATACTAGGGGAAACTTCATCTGAAGAAAACATCAACATATGGAGCATGAAGAATCCTTGTGATCAAACCAATGTCAATACTACAACCAGCCATGTCATGAATCTTCATCCACCCATCACCCCATCCATGAACTGGGACCAACATAAAAAAAAAGAATTGAATCAAAGTACGAAGAACATTACCAAAGAAAAGGAACCTGTAAAGCATAATGGACAAATCAAATACAAATGGATACCAAAGAATACAAAGAAAGATCATCCCTATCAAACTCCATCAGTCAAAGAAACTATGGGGCAAAATAAAAAAGGGAAAAGTATCCATCAAAGATGTCCAAAAAAGAAAAAGTAGGCTTTTCAAGCGATGTACAAGGTATATCAAGTAGTTGGTCCTAATTCCACACACACTTTCATATCCACCCATCATTGTTCATCTTCCAAAGTTTGGAGAGTCAAAGATTCCAAGTTGTCAACCAATCCATCTCTTATCCCTAAACACACTCCATCCACACCTCTACGCATGATATCCAGTTATCACATTGACTATGTATTGGCAACAACCCTTCATCATAAGGATTCTGAAGGTACTCTATCACGATGGGTGCACAGAGATAGAGTTAACCCCGACATCAATAAAGCAGATCAAGAATCTCAAAAGTTGTATTCAAGTGCACATATCTTGGAAAAGAAACTTCTTCAAGTAGGATATTGATGGCACATTATGATAGGGGCATCTAAATCAATGACACCTTGTGATTTAGCATGAGCTTAAAATATTTTTAAAAAACCAAAAAAATCAAAAAAATATGAAAATCCAAAAAAAAAAAAGGATTGAAAACAGTAAAGAAAAAAATCATCATCTAGTGAAAACCACTTGATTGGCTTTTGGGTAGGTACCTTGATGAAAACCTAGCAAGCGAGGTCATGTGTGTGGCAGAATTGAGCATCTCGTGTGCCACTTGATTAGCTTATCTCATCCCATCCATAATAAATCCAAGCATTCCATCCAAATATCACCATTACATAATAAATCCATCATCATAAACCATTATCCAATCCATTTTCATCCATCTACATCCATCATCCAAGTTATCTTGATCTTGATGAAATTTTGGGGCACACTTTACACTTGCTTACAGTAAAACATCTTGACATGGGTCATTTTCATTGATCCTATCCTACCCATCATTATCTGAGCCATGAAGCATTATCTAATGAGCATTATTTATCTAAACACCTTATCTTATCACAAGATAATCCTCAACATCCTTCACATGGTTAATGTATCCATCCCTCCATACACCTATCCAAGCATCCACCCATCACACTTCATACATTGCTAGACACTGGGGGCAGATATGTACATCTTGCTTTGAGAATAAATCTTGGTCTATGTCCTCCAACTTATGTAGTGATCTGAACATTTGGCAAATGTGAAACCAAATTGGTCAAAGTATTTGTGATCCAAAATCCAAATCACTAGCCCATGGCATATTTTTACAAGAAGATGTTCCTTATCAAGCTTTATCTTTCATCGAAAATAAATCCAAACAATCACTATCAGTTGCATCTAATGTGTACTTCAACATCACGTCAAATCATTTGAACATCTTTTGTTTCAAGCGAAGGTTCATTAATCATGATCAATCAAATCCAATCAAGAAATCATCAGGATATCCTTATGTTGCTTAACACTATCCTTACATTGTTGTGCATCCTCAACAATGTTATCATCATCAATCCCGATCAATCAATCCTTGCATTGTTGTGCATCCCCAACAATGTTATTGTCATCAATCCTGATCAATCAAATCCTTGCATTGTTGTGTATCCTCAACAATGAAGTCATCACCATCAATCCATCGATTTGATCAATCCACCTTAGCTTGGTCTTCAACAAAATCCCAAACAGAGCACTGATATCATCACACATGTCCATACCCAAAATGTCAAAATCATGCAAAAATTCAAAAACATCCAAAACATAGAAAAATCCAAAAACATTCATAAAAACATAAAACATAAAAAACATTGGAATCCAAACTACGTTATCTCTGAGCTTAAATGTAGGTAAGGCTCATCTTTGATCAACCCAC
>VDFB02232152.1:112159-173322 GCA_007258455.2 Sequoia sempervirens
TTCTTTTTTATGCCTTCTAACTACATTTACTTCCTCTAGCATTAAAATGGATGAGATCTTTGATTGTGTTCTAAATATATATGTTGTCTATAAGAAGATCTTGTTATCTGACAAAAATATAGGAGTAAATTACACCAGGACTCTGACATGTTTGTAGGTGGTCACCACAACACTTATCGCTCCTCTGACAGTCGCACATTTACTCAAGTGGTTGCTTTAGTCAGGAAAATCCAAGATAAAAGAATGACATTCTCAAAATTTATGATTTCACACCAGTGTTGAAGTAGGTTTCATCATAAATATAAGTTTTTGATAAACTCACAAAAGGAGAAAACAACAGCGTTCCAAAATATATTTATTAGCTGTCTAATGAATGCATTGACTTAGTGCAATGTAATTCACTAAGAGTCACTGTCAATATTCCTACTGATGTGGTGAAAATTGAATACTCAATCCTACAGCTGCGCGCCAACTTGGAGGAGTATCTCACTTGTTAACTGTGATGTGTATTTTACTTTGTTTCATACTTTGAATGAGGACTGCGCTTTGACCTTTTATTTGATTGATACCTCAAAAACATAGTTAATTCTGATATATTGTGTTTATAGAATACTGATGCAACACTTCTTGGGACTTTATTCATGTGGTTGAAAAAATTAGTTTTCTAAATTAGTAGTTCAAGAGGTGTATTCGGGATCTTTAACATAGTTATGATCTTAAATATAATGTAGAAACCATGATTTTAAGAGGAAATCTAATGTTGTGTTTCTACTTTGCATGATAGGGGCATTAATTATTTTTGAGGTCATTAAATCTTGTGCAGATTTATCTTAGTTAGCTCAAGTATTAAGTGTTGATTTTTTTATTTTTCATTACTTGAGTGAGCTAATATCATAGAGCCCAAATGTTATTTGGACGAGTTGTGTTTTATCTTTTATTTTTAAATATCTCAACTAATTTCTTAAAATAAATTTATTTTAAGATTTTATTTTGTAATGTTTATAGGTACAAAATCAAACAAAGGCTAACGAAGGAAAGCAAAGGTGAAACTGAAGAAGGTACAAAAGCAAACAAAGGCTAACGAAGGAAAGAGAAGGTGAAAACGAAGAAGGTACAAAGGCTAACGAAGGAAAACGAAAAGAGGAGAAATGAAGATGATGTCTTGGGAAGATTAAAGTGTTCTTTAACACTTTAGTGTTTGTTTAAACACTTTTCACAAAATTGTTATCTTTTCGTTTTTAGGACACTAATTTTCGTTTGGGTTTAAAAAGAATGCTTCAATTTTTCGTTGCAAAAGGTTAAAATTGAAACTTAGACACCTACTAGATTTAAATTTGGGCTAAAATTAAACAAGCAACTTCACACTTGATATTGGTGTTTTAAAATGAATCAAATCATTACTTTGAAGGATAAAATGAATGTGTGACTTTATTGTTTTGTAATTATTTACACAAAGTAATATCATCAAAAGACGTATGCGCTTCTCTTGTGCCTCACGATGATCTTGAGAATGGAAAGGATTTTGGTGACATTAAGTTGCATAAATAATTGCCCATACACACTTCGATTTGGGTTTAAAATTGAAAAAGATCTTGTGCGAGTGTGAGTGGGGGCATTATCACATATATTCTCTCTCTTTGTTGCTATCAAAGATTGATCGAGTTACGAATTTTGTCTTTACTCGCTTTTGTTTATCCTAGAGGGCCTACCTCGGGGAGAAAGTACTCACCCAAGGGAACAACTCAACCGGTAACACTCTAAAGCCAAGAGTATTTCTAGTCGGGATATACATGTGGATATTGGAAGAAATGCCAATATCATGTGGTTGACTCTGACAGGATGGATCCAAAAGGGGACTCTTGTCATATGGGTCAATCTCCATGAACGAAAAGTCCTTATTAGAACCCATGTGATAGACTTTTCCAAAATCCTTAATCTATTTTTTGGTGCAAGAATGATCATTCTGAAGCCGCCCCACACTTTTACTGTCTTTTAGTAGAAATGGAAAGAATGCCATGGGAGTTTCATGGGTGTTGATGCTTGGCTGCCCCGATTGGCGTTAATGAGCCGTGGAGGGGAGCTAGTGGGGTCAAGCATCTAACCATTTGCTAAAGATAAGTGTAGCTGGACTTGTCCAAGTGGGAATCCAACAAATATTGTCTTACACATCCATAGGGTTGTACTTGTTCTTGGTTTGAAAACATAGTGCTTTGATTGAAAACATTGAAAACCAACATTCAACATGAGTATAAAATCTCAAACCCTTTAGGAGAAGCAAATATCTTTGAAAAAATTCACATGTTATTGCTTTCCCTTGGGATTCATGTCCTTAGAGGCATCTAAAAATTTGGATTTCATCTCAATTTGCTTCTACTAAAGTCAACTTTAGGTAACTCTTGCCTCAAATTTCCTTGGTTTCCACATAATATACTTTGCAAGATAAGGGGAAAGTTGAAACATTAGACATCTAGAATCAAAATCTAATAAAGAAGTGTTTGTGATAAAAATAATCCATTAAGCAAAGATTGAATCAATTGGACCCCACACATGTGCTTGGCATATTTTGGTCATATGGTTTTCATACAAACATTAGTCTTTTGATTTTGAATTACTCTTAGAGAAAGGCATGTTCTTCACTATCTTGGTCTCGTAAACAAGTCCTTCCTAGGTTCATTTAGGATCAAATCAAACACTTCATCCAAATTCCAAACATCTTATCAAAATCTATCCCATAAACAACTTTAGAACTTTGAAAACATCATTCTAGACTTGGGTAAATCATCAAAATAAAAAATCACCTTGTTTAGTTAGGAGTATGGGAATGTATCCTTTCTCATAACTCTAGTTAAATTAGCACCCCTTTCAACAAGTTCATCCTACGATAACATCTAACATCCTAGGGTTTATAAGTTCATTATCCAAATCAAACAATCAAAATCAAACCCTAAGTCTAGCATTGATCCAAAACATTCAACACTCATATCATTTCCCCTTTTCATCCTTCATCTCGTCATTGGTCCTAAGAACCTTAGAGGTCACTTTTACAACAAGGTCAAAACACAAGAGGAACATGGAATATAAACTTGATCCATACATCATGAGTAATCCAAGTCAACTAAGCTATCAAAGCCTTACAACGCCGATTGATTATCAACACTCACATCTATAGAATCCATACATGGGATCATTACCTTCTACAAATGTCAATGGCACAACAAGTGTGAGTATGCCCAAATCAAAGATTGGAACACATTTCCCAATGGTAGATCTAAATCCAAACCTACAAATCTTTCAACCAAACAAGCAAAGCATGAGCCTTCAAACGAACAACATCATCCCACCAAATCCCTACAAGCCAAATGAGAATTTACCAAGTGCAAGTTTTCAAAAGATGAATCGGGAAAACTTTGGGATAAATATGTTTGCGAATCACACAAATATTGTTCAAAATCCAAACAAGATGTTAACGACTCCAAAACAAGGCAATGTGATTCCCAACATCAACAATGTTCAATTTCAACCTATCATGCCAAATTAGAACATTTTCCAAAATCAATTTGTCCATGATCCCATTCAAAAACCACAAGTATGCATCCCAAATCTGCTTGAAAAAAATCCAAATTAACTATATCAAGGAAGTCAAGATCAAAATCAAGAACAAATTTGGCAAGATCAAATTGCTACACTTACCAAAATAGTTGAGTCATTGTGCCAAGAGACATCTCCATCACTATTACCCATATCAACATCATTCCTTGGTTTAGGGCCTCCCCCTTTACCTAGCACCAATCACTCCATCCAAATCAATCCACCTAACACCAATCAATCCATCACATCAAATCCTTTGAGTATACCATTGACATCATGCCAATAGATGGTATTCAATCAAGCAACAATGTTGATCCTAAAAAATCAAAACATGGTCTCCCAAGCACCTATCATCTTAGCCATTCCGACCATTCCTATCACCTCAATCACTCCAACCACCCCTATCACACCCATCATATCTCAATCCCTCACTACCATGATCGCTTCAAGCATATCTCAACCACTTGTCACTATATTCAACACAATTCTGAATCTGCCACCACTACCACCAAAACCAAACGCAGCAAGACAATATAACATTGCGCTAAAAGCTCACCAAGGCTACCAAAATGCCATCCAACAATATCTAGCCATGCAACAAGCAAGACAAGCTCAAAAAATGCAACAAGCCCCTTAAGCTACCCAAGCTTCTCAAGCTACCCAACAAACACAAGCACAAACATAAAAAATGACAACCTTTGAGAACAAGGATCAAGATCAATCAATCACTGAGCACCTTGAAGCTATGCCTACTTCATCCAATGATCAAATCAACATATATCAAGAGTCACTTTTCAATCATGATCAAAATCCACCAACCAACAATGATCCAATTCAAGAAATTTCAACATCATTTGACCCTATGGTTGAAGACATTGGAAATCCCTCCATCGATAAGCACCTTGAAGATGTTTCCACCCCATATGATGATCAACTCACCATACATCAAGAGCCACTTTTTAGTGATCTATTTCAACGAGTGTTAGGATTATTTGATCCTATTGATATAATGCACTATTCATTGACCTATGATCATGTTGAAAATGTCTCTACATCGCCTTATGAGTTAGAGGACATATCTCAAGAATTTATCCTAAAGCATGATCAACATCTTTCACTAAGGTCTAGCAATTGTCCTTTCCAAGACATGTTGACCCCCTTCGACCTCATGGTTATAGATACTGAAGGAACCCTGAACTCGACACTTGGAGATATTGAACCACTTACCATCCCTAATGAATATATACAAGAAACCTCTATAAGCAATCCATCCTTTGAAACTAATCCATGTCAAGAACTTGATCCAAAGCATGTCGAAAGAAACTGAAATCATTCAAGATCAAGAATTTGTATCTTCAAGATACTACAATAATCTAATGGACACTCTCCTATCTATGCAAGATGATTATATCCATGTAGCACATACTCCCCCATCTACCCATGAGATGCTTTCTGCAGACGGAAACATAGATGATCTTCTTTCAGGACATGATTCCTTTACTCTTGATATTCTTACATGAAAAGAGCAGATTCTTAACTCCTATAGTCAAACTGAGTTA
Organism: Sequoia sempervirens; assembly: GCA_007258455.2. Taxonomy (NCBI): domain Eukaryota; kingdom Viridiplantae; phylum Streptophyta; class Pinopsida; order Cupressales; family Cupressaceae; genus Sequoia; species Sequoia sempervirens. Next base: position 117,307 of record VDFB02232152.1, read on the forward strand.
TCAACATTAGGATCAGATATACCCTGAATATAGACTGAGTACATCAGGTATCCAGATATCCAACATTATCCGCTCAAGGAAACAAGTCAGACATAATAGTATCATTCAGAGTTAGTGGAGCAGGAAATTGAAACAACATCACCTACGATGGTTATTTATCAGAGAACACTTATTGAACAAGACATCTCAGAACATGAATCAAAAAACAAAGGTACTACTTCCACAATACTGGGGGAAACTTTGTTTCAAGCAAACATCAACATAGGGAGCATGAAGAATCCTTGTGATGAAACTAGTGTCAATACTACAACCAGCCATGTCATGAATCTTCATCCACCCATCACCCCATCCATGAATTGGGACCAACGTAAAAAGAAAGAATTGAATCAAAGTACGAAGAATGTTATCAAAGAAAAAGGAAGCTGGAAAGCATAATGGACAAATCAAATACAAATGGATACCAAAGAATTCAAAGAAAGATCATCCTATCAAACTCCATCAGTCAAAGAAACTATGGGGAAAAATAAAAAGGGAAAAGTATCCATCAAAGATGTCCAAAAAAGAAAAAGCAGGCTTTTCAAGCGATGTACAAGGTATATAAAGTAGTTGGTCCTAATTCAACACACACTTTCATATCCACCCATCATTGTTCATCTTCCCAAGTTTGGAGAGTCAAAGATTCCAAGTTGTCAACCAATCCATCTCTTATCCCTAAACACACTCCATCCACACCTCTATGCATGATATCCAGTTATCACATTGACCATGTATTGGCGACCCTTCACCATAACGATTCTGAAGGTACTCTATCGCGATGGGTGCACAGAGACAGAGTTAACCCCGACATCAAAAAGCAGATCAAGAATCTCAAAAGTTGTATTCAAGTGCACGTATCTTGGCAAAGAAGCTTCTTCAAGCAGGATATCGATGGCACATTATGATAGGGGCATCTACATCAGCGACACCTTGTGATTCAACATGAGCTTAAAATATTTTTAAAAAACCAAAACAATCAAAAAATATGAAAATCCAAAAAAAATTAAAAAAAAGGATTGAAAACAGTAAAGAAAAAAAAAAATCGGCCCCTCTAGTGAAAACCACTTCGGTGGTGCTTTAAGTGTGTACTATGATGAAAACCTCGTAAACAGCATCATGTGTAGAATCGAAAGCATCTACTGCAAAGCTAATGCAAGTGAAAGACCCCATCCCATCCATACAAATTGAGATTCCATCCATCTCACCCATAATAAATCCATCCATCCATAAACCATTGATCCAAGCAATCCATTTTCATCCATCCGCATCCATCATCCAAGTTATCTTGATCTTGATGAAATTTTGGGGTACACTTTACACTTGCTTATGGTAAAACATCTTGACATGGGTCATTTTCATTGATCCTATCCTACCCAGTGGTATCTGAGCCATGAAGCATTATCCAATGAGCATTCTTTATCTAAATACCTTATCTTATCATAAGATAATCCTCGACATCCTTCACATGGTTAACGTATCCATCCCTCCATACACCTATCCAAGCATCCACCCATCACACTTCATACATTGCTAGACACTGGGGGCAGATATGTACATCTTGCTTCAAGAATAAATCTTGGTCTATGTCCTCCAACTTATGTGGCGATCCGAACATTTGGAAAACATGAAACCAAATTGGTCAAAGTATTTGCGATCGAAAATCCAAATCACTAGCCCATGGCATATTTTTACAAGAATATGTTCCTTATCAAGCTTTATCTTTCATCGAACATAAATCCAAACAATCACTATCAGTTGCATCTAATGTGTACTTCAACGTCACATCAAATCATTCGAACATCTTTTGTTTCAAGCCAAGCTTCATTAATCATGATCAATCAAATCCAATCAAAAAATCATCAAGATATCCTTGTGTTGCTTAACACTATCCTTACATTGTTGTGCATCCTCGATAATGTTATCATCATCAATCCCGATCAATCAATCCTTGCATTGTTGTGCATCCCCAACAATGTTATCGTCATCAATCCTGATCAATCAAATCCTTGCATTGTTGTGTATCCTCAACAATGTTATCATCATCATCAATCCATTGATTCAATCAATCCACCTTAGCTTGGTCTTCAAAAAAATCCCAAACAGAGCACTGATATCGTCACACATGTCCATACCCAAAACGTCAAAATCATGCAAAAATTCAAAAACATCCAAAACATTGAAAAATCCAAAAACATTCATAAAAACATAAAACATAAAAACATTGGAATCCAAACTACGTCATCTCTGAGCTTAAATGTAGGCAAGGCTCATCTTTGATCAGCCCCCAAGACATCAAAATCCAAAAACATCCAAAAAACATCAAAATCCAAAAACAGCCTCAAAACATTCCAAAAAGATCAAAAACATCCAAATATTTGAAAAAAATCCATCTCATCTCGCTTGCACCCGCAATAATCAATCATCCATAATAAATTGATCATCACCTTCATCCTTTGGAAAAACAAACAGAAACAATCACAACAATCAGCAAAAGCAAGCTTCAATCGTAAAATCAAAAGCAAACAACACACCTTTAAAACACAATCAAACTCTTGATCATTTTCAAACATATCAGTCAACTTATATCAACAGCCTATCAATCAAATTATCAACCCATCATCATCCTATACAATGCATGTCCTAGGATATATCGTTCCGACAATGGGCATCATTTTGGATATCACCTTGGATTCTTATCCTATCAAAACAAATCCCTTTGGCTAGAGATATGAAGAACATTGACTTGTTTGTGTACTTGGTCTTTTCCTTTTGATTTATCTTATTGTGCTCATTCCAAGAACCTCTCGATGATATCCGAACAAGGGATTTAGAGATATAGGAATGGGGAAATGATCATTATCCTCTTGTCTGTTGTGCTTGTTGGACGTTCTTGTAAAATAACTTGGCGAATACTTGCTTTGTTAGGTACGCCCTAACAAGGTTTTCCTATGTCAAGTGTGAACAAGAATACTCCTATCTGTTTGTTGATTCAAAGTCCATCACACTAGGTACAATGCCATCTTGGTTCTTTATACCTTGATGCATCGTACCTCCATGTGTAATCAAACATAAGGTAAGTAGCCCTTTTAAAATCCCAATCCTTGATAAGAAAATCATCCATCTATCATGACCTATCATCATCATCATCATCATCTCTAATAAAGTCTTGATAGATCATGGACTTGTGGGATCCTCTTGTCATCATCTCATTTCTGCACTAGCATCATCATGACCAATGCATCCATCATGCATCCAACCTGTATCCACAAAATTATTAGCATACCACATATCATAACATATCGCATCATCCATCTCAGCCATCTCACATCATATGATCATTTAAGTTGTTTAAGATAATATAGATTTGTTATTCTAAGCATCTTAAAACCATCTCATTCACATCATCATCCATAACCATCCATTTTGAACCTGTTTATCATGAGATTGACCCTCAAATGGAATCTTTTCACTCGATCTCTCAAGAGGGCAATGTACTAGTGTACTTCTTTCCACTGGGGCATCTGAAAAATCATAAAAAATTTGAATTTTGATCACGACAAGTTTATTCTTTGAACCAACGCAGCAAGTACATTGCTTCAGAGAGGGGAAAAATGTAGACACGTGAAATTGGAATTATGCACCAAGTTCACATTCATCTGCTCAAAGTTAATCACGTTCACTAAATCCATTCATTAGGAAAATCAGGTTCATTTAATCTCTAAGGATTATCCACTTAAATTGAATAAATTAACTTTATTTAATTTAAGCCTATTCTCAACCTTTTAATTAAATAAGCCAAACTTTATTTAATTAAAATCCAAATGCATATTCCATCCCTCTTTGATTTAAATAAATCAAAATATTTGAGTCAAATTGGTCAAACTCACCTAATCATCATTAAGCTAATCTAATCCTAATTAGCCTAACCTAACCACCCATCACATTCTCTAGATTTTTCCACTTGCACAAATAAATCAATTTATTGATTTATTAAATCCAACATTTTCCATCAACATGGCATCTTTGAGGAACATTCCCTCAAGTTTGAATTTAGAAACAAGTGGACATGTACATCCAACAAGTCATTTATGAGCTCTTACATGTCCCTTGCACAAGTCAAACTCAACATTTATATCACAAATTCAAATTTGAATTTCCCCTTCTTGGGCACATTTCCCAAATCTTGCACATGCATCAACCACTCACAAGTTGACAAGTGGCCTCTTTTCATTGGCTTGTTCTTTATCCCACATTCATCAATTTGGCCATTCTCTCATCAAAATAATCTATAAATTAAAGGCTTCATTCTTGATCAAATCCTCCACAATCTCCACAATCATTCATGCAAAGCCACTCTCTTCAAGAGAACTGATTTTGTCCATTGCATCCTCATCATTAGTATAATCAAGGGTTGGGAAAGGGCTATTTTCCACAATAGAAACAATCCAATATGAGATGATTTACTTCATGTTTTATTGCATGCTTTCAATTAGTTTTTCTAATCCTTTGTTGTTTTGATTGCATCGTGAAACATGTTGATTTATTTCATAGGGATGTTGATTATTACCTTGGTTTTAAAATACTAACCATTTACAGATTTTCACATCTACAGTTATATGGAACATTGATGCGACCATTGATTGCAATGATGGACAATCTATGTTCTTGGTTGGTTGTTTTGCAAGAACATAGACTATTTTCAAAATGCTCTACAAAGGGTTTGTCATTGCACTTAATTTAGGTCCTATCATTCTATGTTATGCAAGCCAGTGAAATTAAATGGCTATCAGGATAATCATTGATTGTTGTATGGTTTTTGTGTGGTGAGGATGGATGCAAAGAAATAAAATAATTCTTGTTCTTCTCATTAAGGAATTATTGGCCATCTTTTGTGTGGTTTGCTATAACAATTTGTACTATTTTCCATAAGGTATTGGTGATTGTTGACCTATGGCTTTAGAAATACTATTTCATTCTCCCATTTTTTACAAAAAAAACTTGAAAATCCTAAGCCTAAGATAATTACTTCAAAAAAGAACATGCACCACATGTTTTAGTTAACAAAATCAATTTGAATAAATGCACAATGCTACTCTCGAATAGGAAAATGACAACTGTCAATTGAAACATATCTACTCATTCTTTTGTTAGATGTTATGGCAATTTTCAATGAATGAACATAGGGCCAAGCCATGCCAATTAGCAATTATTTTTTGTGGAAAAATTGAACTATAGACATACAAAAAATAGAAACTATCATATGAAAGAATAAACATCTAGGAAGGGGTATATATGAATTTTCTTTGCATTTGAATTCGCATGCATACATATCTACACATAGGGATGAATTTTTTCCATGTCTAATTTCACAAGCATACATATCTACACAAAGGGAAAGTAAAATGAAACACAACAAAAGAAGGCTTGCTCTCCACCCTACCATATTAGCTCATGGATCCTCATGGGCTCTCACCAAACCCTTGAGCGAGATCATACATTGTCCACCACTACGATCAATCATGAAACCAATGTTTCTTATCATGTTTAATAAAAATCCTATTATTGCAAGAATTCCTTTTTGAGGACCAAAAAAATAACAACTATCCTCCAGAAAAAATAAACATGGGGAGGAGTATATATGAATTTTTTCTACATCTAATTTCACATACATACATATTTGCACACAGGAAAATAAAAATGAAACACAACAAAAGAAGCACATACTTTTTATGTGTATATATTTACAAGTAACAAATTCCTACATATGCATCTAATGCATGCAATACATATATATAGTTCCAAAACAAAACCTATGCTTATCTATATGTATCTGAAGTTAGATGCACATATATACACACTGTTGATTATTGTTCAATAGCTTGAAAAATATTATTTCATTTATGATTTACATGTAGTGGTGATGGTTGGAAAATAATAAAATAGTCCACATATACACTTACAAAGAAAAATCTATACAGATATATATATATATATATATATATATATATATATATATATATATGCATCTAAAGTTATATGTAGACAACACACATATATATCCATAGGTGGGCTTGTCAATAAAGAAATCACCATGGGAGAAGAGGACATAAACATCACTTGGAATAGGATGGCATGGAAATATCACTTGTCTGCATCTAATTTCATGTATATACATGTTTGCACATAGGGATGAATTTTGTCTCTATCTAATTTCACAAACATATATCTGCACATAGGGAAAGTAAAATTCAACAAAATAAAAGAAGGATTGCTCTCCACCCTTTGATATCGGGTCATGGAGCCTCATAGGCTCTCACCAAACCCCTAAACAATAACATACATTGTCCACCACTGTGATGAATGGTGAAACCATTATTTCTTATTAGGCTTAATATAAACCCTGTTATTGTAAGAATCCTTTTTGAGGACGAAACAAATAACAACTATCTTCCAAAAATAATAAACATGGGGATGAGTATATATCAATTTTATCTACATCTAATTTGGCATACATACATATCTGCACACAAGAAAAGGGAAATGAAACACAAAAAAAGAAACACATACTTTTTTGTGTCTATATATTTGCAAGCAATAGATTCCTATATATTTATCCAATGCATGCATTACATAAATATGCAGTTGCAAAAAAAAAAAATCGATATATATGTATCTAAAGTTAGATGCACATATATATATGCATTGTTGATTGTTGTTCAATAGCTTAAAAAATAAGAAGGCTGATGGAAATTTTGAGCAAAGTTCACACATATAGCCTATCAGCTAGATTTTATTTCATTTATGATTTTCATATAGTGGCGATGGTTGCAAAGTAATTACATAGTCGACATATATGCTTAGAAAGAAAAATATAGATATATATATGCATCTAGAGTTATATGTAGACAACACACATATATATCCATAGTTGGACTTGTCTATAGAGAAATCAACATGAGAGGAAAGAAATAAACATCACTTGGCATAGGATGGCATGGTAACATTGTTTCATGTATGCTTTCTATATAGTGCTGAAAACCACAATAGTATTTAGCATTATAAAATTGCCAAAGCAATTGAACAATTAATGTTATTTTAAATAAGGAATTGTTGACTGTTGTTTTGTAGCTTCAACTACCATCAAGATTGTGAGCCACCACTATTGAAAGTGTTTTTGCAAACAACATACATAGATATACACAACTAAACTTATCAATACATATGAGAAGAAATATAGATAATTTTAAATGTAGATATATGTGTATGTTTCCTAAGTAGAGGAAATAAACATCACTTGGCACAACTTGTCATGACAACATTTTTTCATGTATGGGTTTCATATATTGGCAATGGTTGCAATAATAGCTTGCATTTAAAACTTACCAAAGTAATTGAATAGTTTATGTTATTTTCAATAAGGAATTATTCGGTGTTGGGTTGTAGCTTGAGCTGCACAACATAAATAGATATCCACACCTATACTTGTCAATGCATGTCATAATATATGTGTATAATTTTAAATTTAATTACATGTATCAATAAGTATAAATGTAGATATATATGTGTGTTGTGTGCATCTTCATTTAGATACATATATATGTGACATGGCTTTGTGTATGGAGAGACAGGACCAATATATTCAACATTCAACCAACATTAAAAGATTAAAAACATAGACATGAGATTGAAATAAGTATGGGTTCAAGGCAACAAAAATTATAGCCAAGAATCATATGATATCCATAGGCAACATGACTTTATGAATGGACATGCCAAAGCAGTAGAGAGAACATTTAAGAAACATTAAAAGATTAGAAAGCACATATATGAGAATATTCTACACTAAGCCAATAGAAGAAGATTAAAACCACATAAATCAAATAAAAAAAATTTGATTATATTCTACATTTTAATCTGGTGCAACACTAGATATTAATAGCATGGACTCAAGCAAAATCACAAAAGTATTATGCAGTCAGTAGAGGAAAATCATCAGTGAACATTACATAGGAAATGTTATAACAAAAATAAAGTTTTATGCAACTCTAATAAAATGAAAGATAAGCATATGTGATGTGGCTTTATGAATGTAGAGGCAGGACCGCATTTAAGCAACATGAGAAGAATATGAAGCACATATATGAAAACATTCTACACTCAACCAACACAAGAAGATTAAAACCAGAGAAACAAGATGAAAAAAATTTCATTAAATTCTGCATTTTAATCATGTGCAACAATCAAATGCGGAATAACCATGGATTCAATGGAGCCAACATTATAGACAAAAACAATTATGGATAGAAGAGTATGTGGCAATCAAAATAGACAAGAAGCAAATAACTATATTGATATTAAAAACTAGACATATCTATATATAGATAAATGAATGAACACATAGACACATGTGGAAATTTCATATACACACATACAGACTCACATATACATATAAAAATTCAAATCTTCATTCATATATGCATAAAAAATGCATTACATAGATATATCTACACACATCTATATCAAAATGTTGTATGCACTTAGAAAATTCAATTGCATGCATCTATATTTATGTACATGCATATGTAAATTTATACATAGATACAACTATGTCCACAAGTATATATAAGAATAGTTATAAATACTAATACATATGTTGAATAGGGTGAAATAACTATATAACCAAACAACATAAAATAAAATGAGGAACATACATTGAAAGCAAAACAAAACTATAAGCGACATAAACAATACAAAAGAAAAGAAGTATATCTTTTTTGTTAAACATTATAAGTTACAGTGCATTGTCTTAATATATAACCAATTCTACAAGCAACAAAGCAACATGAGTAGAATGAAAATATCTTTTGATGTGATGGGTAGTCCTAAAAAGGAAAATGAAATAGATGTCTAGTCAACACAAACTACAACAAATATCCAAAGTCACAATCAGGCATGGTTGTCTAGCATTCAAGGTACTACCACTATTATCTCTGGAGAGTCTTTCCCAATAGGGGATATTGCAGACAAATCTAAGAGCAACAACTTGCACTCGGCTTTAAAGTTAATTCTTGCAACTTTGACTATTGTTCTTTTAAGCCTTGTTTCTAAATTATAGGTCTCAATTTTAATAAAAATAGTGTAAACAAAAGAAGTGTAGGTGACACCATTGATGATAGACTAAGCATTCATTGCAGCAGAAGACTCATATTGCAACATATAAATCTCTTTTGCTAACATCTATAATAAGCTTGTTGCAACCTCATCAAAAGCAGTAGCCCAAATCTTGCCTGTGTGGTCTTCCATCTTTAGCTGCAACAAATAATAGAAGTCATAATCAGGTACAGTTGTCTAGCATTTAGGGTAGTTCAACATATTATTGGGAGACTCTTCACATTTTTTCTTGCATTGTCTGCCATTGGCCTACAAGGGACATGCAACATAACAAAATGCATCAGTTTTAATACATTTTACTATTTCCTTGATAGTAGCCTACAAATTTTCTAGCAAGCCAAGAAAATGATCCAAGATATCTCCAATAGTGACTCTACCATTAGCCAAAGAAACCTTTTGAGGTACTATCCAAGAGAGCTCAGTGGCAGGTGGCTCAACATGTCCTGGTTGCATCAAATATCGAATGTCGCAATTTGGTAAGGTTGTTTGGCATTTAGGGAAATACAACATATTATTGGAAGACACTTCACAATTTTTCTTGCATTGTCTGCCATTGGCCTGCAAGGGACATGCGGCATAACAAAATGTATTAGTTTTAATATATTTTACTATTTCCTTTACAATAGCCTACAAAGTTTCTGGAAAGCCAAGAAAATGATCCAAGATATATACAATAGTGACTTTGTCATTAGCCAAAGCAACCTTTTAAGGCACTGTCCAGGAGGGCTCAATGACAGGTGGCTCAACATGTCTTCATTACATCAAGGGCTATGCTTCTGGGATGTCAGGATTTATGTATAGAATAGTCGTTGCAAATGTATTCAAAATAGATCCATTGAAATATCCAACACAACCATTTTTAATAACAAGTATGAAACTAAACTAGGAATTGACAACCTCTCCAATTCATCACCCTTTGCTTCCCAATTTGGGCCCCACAAATTAATGCCTATGAAAGATGATGACAAACCATTAAGTTTCATAGTTCTTCAAATCATTTCAGGCTAATCCTTTCTTTGAATAGTTCATACCTAAGTTCTTACATGCACCAAAGCCCCAATAATATCAATCAAAGTGTTATTAATGTAGTTTGCAATTTCATTTATTGGGATGAATTTAAAAAAAATTCTAGAATAAATGTCTCATCATCACAACACTTCAATATCAAGTTTTGATCCAAAATAATTTCCATGTGGCTATTCAACTAATTAAATTTCTTATCCACTTTTTTGACTGAGATTTTTGACACACAATAAGTGTGGCCAACCTGAACCCTATCATAATGCAATTTTGGTATGTCATTAAAGCAAGTGATTCATATTTATGTCCCCTCACTGTCAATAATTTCAAAGCCAAATACTTGGCCCTCACGTCCTTGTTTATTGTAATGGTACATATACCTTTTAGTTGTCACCTGACCTATTATTGTCCATCTAGTATGGTAAATATTCAGTCCTTTAATAGGAATAATATTTGAAGGAGCACTATGTTGTGTTGGGATGTATGGATATCAAATTTTGAGGCTGGTTTGGATGGGGAAGGCAAGTCTAAGCCAACCATTTGTTCTTCTTGATCTTTAAATAGATATATACATGTTCCAATTTACTAACAATCTGATATTTTGAAATCTAAGGACAATATGAAAATTTCCCTAGAACCAAAGGAAGAACAAATATTAAAAAAAGTGGTTCCCAAAAATAGGAAAGCATAGAACTGAACCGTAGATTCTTGGCACCATGCACTTCTCTAGCTCTTCTTGGGTTTTTCACCTAAAAGGAGAGAGGAAGGGCCAAAAATGCTAAAGGGTTCATTAAAATTATGTTTTGTGTGATGTTGTATGAACTTAAATGAAATGAACTAAGTGCTACTAATATATGATCGAATATGAATGCAAAACCTAAGAAACAAGTGATGTTTGAAAACATGTTGTGTAATGCAACAATGAACTAGCAATGAATGCAAACTTAACAGAAACGAAACAAACTAAAATTTTTCATGTGAAATATTGAAGGAGGCTAGAAATGACATTTGAAATTCTGTTCATGCTGAAATTTAGGACTAGTGGGACTCATTCACCATTCTAGGTGAATCAGTCCTCGTCCTGGAAAACTATAACATGGACCATTTTAGCCAAATGGGTGTCTGAATCTACAAAAGTCTTTAGAAAAAAGGTACAATGGGACTCATTCACCAGTCTAGCTGTATTATTCCATTCTATCTTTTCTGAAAACTCAAAAATGGAATTCATAGCTTTCGTTCTGCTTAATTTGCACCTCCAGGTACCTAGATCTGAAATCTTGATTTTTGTAGCTATAAATGACATTTTGTGTAGATTTTGGCCTTGCAAAACTGGATATGACTTAAAATTTTTGCAAAATAATATTCAATAATTTCCAAGCCATCTAAGCACCTAAATCTACAAACACACAATGAAAGAGAAAGAAATGGTGAATGTTAGGGCATAGGGGTTTGCGTTGGTCAAACCCCTTTTTAGCAAATTAAACGAAAATGATGAAAATATGTAATGACGCATGAAATAATGGATTTTTTACCTTTCCATGATGATTGAACTTGAATGTATACATCAAAACATGAAAATTCTGCCTTGAATGTCTGAAAAGTGCTACCTTGGTGACTTAGAATGACAAAACCCTAGCTTGCTTGACTTAAAAACATGATTAATGATGGATGAATGATAATGAGATGTGAATTAGTGTTAATAGACTTATAATTATAGGAAATACACCTTATTTTCCTATTAATTGGATCGCTAAGGCTAACATAGAGAAAAATTAAACTTAAAACCTAATTTTTCCTACTCAAACCCCGAAAATGGCTCAAAGGGGGACTCATTCACCACTAATAGTGAATGGGTCCCACCTGGATGGGACTAATTCACCACTAATGGAAAATGGGTCCCACAGGGGCCATTTTTTGCTAGCTAGAATGTCGAGAAGTAAGAAAATCAAGTTTATATGATGACTATGTTAGATATTTGATCAATTTAAGTCTCGAGATGCACAATATGGGTTAAGAGAGGCCTATTAGTGGTGATGTAAATGTAAAATAGGGCTTGGGACACAAAAATTAATGTGAAAGTGTGATTAAATACACTTTATAACACTAAAATGAGGTCCACATAGCCTAGGAAGGAACAAGAACCAATGTGAATGTGCAAGACATATTACAACACTAGTTTAACATTAATTTTATCTTGTAAGTCTTCTAGATTGATGTAAGGATGTATTTAAATATATCTTATAATGTTGAATTAGGGAGAAATGAGTTTATTAAGTCTAGAAAAGTGTGAAATTCCATTACAACACTTTATAACACCTTTACAAGACCTCATTAAAAGCATGTTATTTGATTTGCAAGGGTCCAAGACCTAGTGTGGATGCATAAAATGGCTCACAAAACCTAAATCAAGGCCTCATAAGTCCATTTTATCATTAATTAATCCCATGTCAAGCAAAGGGTACTTTTTTCTATGGTACATTTAGCCCCCACTTTAGTGAGAGGACGAACTTGATTCAAACCCACACTAAAGTAGACATTCAAGAGAGATCCACATGTATAGATGCAAATGATAGAGAATGGAAAAGATCAGAGGAGGTGACCAAGCCCCCAAGATCGAAGATCCTAAGTCAATCCCCCAAGATACAAAATCATGCAATGGCAAGAACAGAAAAGAAAAATGGGGTAGAAATGATGTACTCACTCTAGGGCCACATAACTTTAGGTTATCTGCAAGGTGATAAGTCGACAAGATACTCACTCTACGACCATGGAACTTCTAGTCGTCCACGAGGTGAGAAATCCCAAAAAGGTAAGATACATACGCTAGTTGGTATGCACTTAAAAAAAAATGGTGGCTATGGGGAAAGTCATGCTGCAAGATGGGCTTCCTAATCAACATACCTAAGTTACACCTCTTGATAACTTTAATAAGGTGCCACAAAGTAAAATGATTTTCTAGCTCTATTTGGTAAGCAAAATTTCGTATGCTTGAAACTCATAGACTTTGTTAATGTAGAATAGTTTAAGGATTGTTCAAAGATATTTTTCTTTTTTCGTGCAAGGTATCATCATAGGGAACATCATGTTGAATGTCTCCAAGAGAGGATAAGTGCAAATGAAGTATCATGCTTAGATTGGAGGGAATCAAGCCCACTCACTCCACCAAGAAAAGAATGCATCGCAAGAAGAAAGAAATCACACAATGAAATGTGAGTGGTGATGTACGCCCCTACTTTAAAGTAGTTGCAAGCACTCATACTGTGAGAAATTGATTTAAAGTAGAAGAAGAGGACATGAGAGCCTACTCGGAAAGCCCTATGCCAAGTGATATACTTCCAATAAGCTATTTCATGAAGAAAAAGGGAAGTATATGTCATATGCAAGCCAACATAAGGCATGTCGTCCACATCCCAAGCTTGCTCTTAAGTATTCATGAAAGGTTAACAACTACCCAAAGGAGGAAACTACAAGTGAGAGAGGAGGACAAGGCTATCGAACCCCTTGACCCCACTTAGTGCAGGAAAAATGTGAGCCAAAATGATTAATGAAGTGCATGCTAGAGTGAAAATCGGTATCAATTAGAGGAATTAGGTGCCCCCACAGAGGGAAGCATACCAAACTCTTGAAAATGTTAAATTTTATGACTCAAATATTTCCATTAATTAGTGGAATGACCATCAAATCTATGATATGCACAAAATGAAGTCTTGGAATAGAATTTATAATGAGTTATGGGAGGGAGGGTGATCAAGTGATCTTGGAGGAGTCTTGATAAGATACCCTCTTGATCATGAGGAGAATGTGGTCTTGTGGTTTGTTTCAAAGATACATCTTGCTTAGTAGTAGATTTCATACTTACACAAGTGTCTCTAGATTGTGATATTTTATTAATCCCTGTAACACTATAAACTTGCAAGCTAAAACTTTGTCTCATATACCAGTATGAGGTTAGTATAAAGCAAGCAAATAAAGTAGCATTCTTTATGAAATAATCCATTATTCTTTACAAATAAAAAAGCAAAAAAAACTAATTGAAATCTTAAAAAGCATAATGAATAACTTATTCTATAGTGGATTGGTGCTTCTTTGGAAAGAAGCCCTTACCCAATCCCTGATAAGCTCTTGATGATGGAGATGTGTGATTCTTGACTATAATGCCAATGCTCAAATTGTGGATGATCAAATGCAAAGGATGAGCTCTCTATTTATAAGAGAGAATGATGGAGAGACATGCAAAATGGGTGAATGTGGGACTAAAGATCCACCAATGAGAAGATGCCACTTGTCAATATTTGAGAGGTTGAGGAATGAGCACATTTTGGTCAATGTTCCAAAGAGGGGGAGATTTGAAATTTGAATTTGATGACAAAATGAGTTAAATGCTAAGTTTGACCTTTGCAAGAGACATGTAAGAGCTCTTAAATGATTTGTTGGATGTACATGTCAACTTGGAGGGAGATTTCAAACTTGGAGAATATTCCTCAAAGATGCCTTGTTGAGGGAAAATGGAGAATTTAATAAATCAATAAATTGATATATTTGAGCAAGTGGGAAAATCTAGAGGATGTGATAGGTAATTAGGATTAGATTAATCATGATTTAGTTAATTTAAAAGAGGATTAGGTGATTTGACCCATTTGAATTTAGATTTATGGATTTAAACTAAATAAAAGGGAGATGAAAGATGATTTCAGATTTAATTAAATAAAGGTTTGATTTATTTAATCAAAGAGGGATAATGATAAGCTTAAACTAAATAAAGTTAATTTATTCAATTTAAATAGATAACTTTAGAGATTGAATTAAATAAGATTGATTTATTTGATGAATGGATTTAATGAACTTGATTTATTTGATGATTGAATGAATATGAATTAAGTGCATGATGATAATTTTGCATGTCTACATTTTCCCCCTCTTTGAAGTAATGTACTTGCTACATTGGTTCAAAGAATAAACTTGCCGCAATAAAAATTCAAAATTTTTGATTTTTTTCGGATGCCCTAGTGGAAAGAAGTACACTAGTACATTTCCCCCTTGAGAGATCAAGCAAAAAGATTTGATTTGAGGGTCTATCTCATGAAAAAGAGGTTCAAGATGGATGTATGGATGGTTATGATGATGATGAAAATGAGATGGTTTCAAGATGCTTAGAATAACCAATCTATATTATCCTAAACAACTTAAAATGATGATGTAATGCATGTGAGATGGATGAGATGGGTGATGTGATATGCTATGATTATGCAATAGATGTTTTATGCAAATGTATGGTTCTATGAGATTCTTAGACTAAGAGATCTATATTATGATGATGAACATGCATGTGAGATGATGTGCAGAATGCTGATGGTTTGTGGATACAAGATGGATGCAATGGTGATGATGATTAACTGATCATGATGTGATGTTAGTGTGGAAAAGAAGAAAGAATAAATGAGATGATGACAAGAGGATTCAACAAGTCCATGATCTAATGAGACTTTATTAGAGATGATGATGATGCTAGATGATGATGATTTGCTTATTAGGGATTGGGACTTTAAAAGGGCTACTTACCTTATGTTCGATAATACACATAGATACGACGCATCAAGGTATAAAGAATTGGGATGGAATTGTACCTAGTTCTATGGAATTTGACTCGACAAACAAATAGGAGTATTCTTGTTCACACTTGACATACAAAAACCTTGCTAGGATGCACCTAACAAAGCAAGTATTCACCAAGTTATATTACAAGAATATCCAACAAGCACAACAAACAAAAGATGATGATCATTGTCCCATTCATATCTCTCTAACTCCTTCATGTGGACATCATTGAGAGGTCCTTGGAATGAGCAATAAGATAAATCAAAAGAAAATATCAAGTACACAAACAAGCCAATGTTCTTCATACCACCAGCCAAAGGGATGTGTTTTGATAGGATAAGAATCCAAGGTGATATCCAAAATGATGCCCATTGTCAGAACGATATATCCTAGGACATGCATTGTATAGGATGATGATGGGTTGATAAGTTGATTGATAGGCTGTTGATATAAGGTTGACTAACATGTTTGAAAATGATCAAGAGTTTGATTTTGTGTTTAAAGGTTTGTTGTTTCAATTTTGATTTTGTGTTTGAAGTTTTCTTTTGCTAATTGTTGTGATTGTTTTTGTTTGTGTTGCCAAAGGATGAAGGTGATGATCAGTTTTATTATGGATGATTGATTATTGCGGGTGAAAGCGAAATGAGATGGAATGGATTTTTTGAATATTTGGATGTTTTTGATGTTTTGAAATGTTTTGAGGTTATTTTTAGTATTTTCAGGATTTTATAAATGTTTTTGGATTTCAAATTTTCCAATGTTTTTATGTTTTCTGATTTTTTATGAATGTTTTTGGATTTTGTGTTTTTTTGATTTTGTGTTTTTTGTGTCTCGGGGGCTGATAAAAGATTAGCCTTTCCTACGTTTAAGCTCAGAGACGACGTAGTTCAGATTTCCATGTTTTTGATGTTTTCTAACTTTTATGAATGTTTTGGCATTTTGATATGATTTGGATTTTCGCATGATTTTGATGATTTGGATATGGATATGTTATTAGTGTTTTGTTTTTGGGATTTTGTTGAAAATCAAGCTAAGGTTGATCGATTGGATCGATGGATTGATGATGATAACATTGTTGAGGATACACAACAATGCAAGGATAGTGTTACGTAACACAAGGATTAGGATGAATATCCCAAGATGATGAGGGATTGATGGGATTTGATTGATGAATTGATGATGATAACATTGTTGAGGATGCACAACAATGCAAGGATAGTGTTAAGCAACACAAGGATATCCCAAGATGATGATTTTTTGATTGGATTTGACCGATTAGGATTTTGAAGCTTGGTTTGAAACAAAAGATGTTCAAATGACTTGATGTGATGTTGAAGCACACATTAGATGTGACTGATAGTGATTATTTGGATTGATGTTTGATGAAAGATGAAGCTTGGTAAGGAACATTTTCTTGTCAAAATATGCCATGGGCTAGTGATTTGGATTTTGGATCACAAGTGCTTTGACCAATTTGATTTTACATTTTCCAATGTTCGGATCACCACATAAGTCTGAGGATATAGATCAAGATTTATTCTGAAGCAAGATGTAAATATCTACCCCAAATTTCTAGCAATGTATAGAATTCCATTGGATGGATGCTTGGATAGGTTTATGGATGGAGGGATATGGATTATCTTGCAATAAGATATAAGGTGTTTGAATGGAGGAATGCTTTATTGGATAATGCTTCATGGCTCAGATAATGTTGCATAGGATAGGATCAATGAAAATAGCCCATGTCAAGATGTTTACCATAAGCAAGCATAAAGTGTGCACCGAAGTTTTTCAAGATCAAGATAATTCAGACTATGGATGTAGATTGATGAAAATGGATTGGATAAATGGTTCATGGATGAATGGATTTATTATGGATAAGATGGATGGAATGTTGGACTTATTATGGATGGGATAAGATGCTTCCTCCTGAACTGGCGTACACAAATGCTCTATTCCACACATGACGCCTATTTTCTAGGTTTTCATCATGGTCTTTCCCAAAGTGCCACCGTAGCTATTTTCACTAGAGGACGATTTTTATCTTTACTTTTTTCATGATTTTTTTTCTGATTTTTTTGGATTTTTTTATATTTTTTTAAATTTTTTGAAAGATTTTAAGCTCATGTTGAACCACCTGGTGGTGTCTATGTAGATGATTCTGTCATAATGTGCCATCAATATCCTGCTTGAAGAAGCTGCTTTGCCAAGATACGTGCACTTGAATGTAACTTTTGAGATTCCTGAGCTGCTTTATTGATACCGAAGTTAACTCTGTCTCTGTGCGCACATCACAATAGAGTGCCTTCTGAAACCTTACAATGAAGGGTGGTTGCCAATACATGGTCAATGTGAGAATTTGATATCATGTGTGGAGGCATGGATGGAGTTTGTTTAGGGATAAAAGATGGATTGGTTGACATTTTGGAACCTTTGACTATCCAAACTTGGGAAGATGAGCAATGATGGGTGGATACGAAAGTGTGAAGGGAAATTAGGACCAACTGCTTGATACAATTTGTACATCGCTTGAAAAGCCTACTTTTTCTTAAATTGTGGACATCCTTGATGGATACTTTTCCCTTTTTTATTTTTCCCCATAGTTTCTTTAACCAATGGAGTTTGATAGGGATAATCTTTCTTTGTATTCTTTGGTATCCATGTGTATTTGATTTTCTGATATGCTTCTTGGCTTCTTTTTATTTGATAATGTTCTTTGTGCTTTGATTCAAATATTGTCTTCTGATTTTGGTACCAATTCATGGATGGGGTGATGGGTGGATGAAGATTCATGATGTGGCTGGTTGTAGTATTGGCATCGGTTTCATCATAAGGATTCTTGTGCTCCCTATGTTGATGTTTTCTTGAGAAAAAGTTTCCCCTAGTATAGTGGTAGTGGCACCTTCGTTCCTTGATTCTTCTCATTTTGAGATGTCCTATTTAGTAAGCATGCTCTGATAAGTAACTACACAGATGATGTTGTTTCAATTTGTTGCTCTGCTAACTGTAGATTATACTATTCTGTCTAACTTGTTTCATTGAGTGGATAATGTTGAATATCCTCATACCTAATGTCCTTAGTTTGAATTTGGGATATATCTGATCTTGATGTTGTCAACCTAGTTTGACTGTAGGAATCAATAACCTCCTCTTTTTGTGTAATAATTTAGGAGTAAAGGGATCATATTCTGAATGAAGATCATCTACATGTCTATCAATAGAAAGCATCTCACGGGTAGATGGAGGAGTATGTACATCTTGTATAGATAGGAGAGGGGTATGTGCAGGATCATCATGGAAAAAATAGGCCCTTAAGTGGCAAAAAAATTAGAAAAATCAGAGTTAAGGAAATTTGACGTAAAAATTTGAATAAGTTATCTATATTATTTCAAAAATATGTAAGAATAGAATTTGTAGAAAATTGAATGTAGTTTCTAAACTACTAGATTTGTTTAAAAAAAAGGAAATCTATTTGGTGAAAATTTGAAATTTCAATGCAGTGGTACTTAAATTTCAGGAAAAAATAAGTAGGTGTCTGTCTGACCACCCTAACCACAATAAAATGATAATATTTTTTTATAAGATTTTATATATAAGTAGAGGACTCATGTCCCAATGTGATGCATATTTTTTTGTAATTTTTTCCAAGTAAATAATTAATTATGAATTTTTTATTACAACTTTTAAAAAATATAAAAACTCATATCTAACCACCTTAACTTGGTCAAAACTTCATGAAATTAATTTTTTTTTTAATCCTATAGTATGCGAATCATAGAATGTGACAAATGTTTTGGATTCAAAAATGTGATGTTTGAAACCTATAGATGTTTTTCAATCAGTCTATCAATCGGGACTTTAGTCATAATTTGAATAGAAAATGAATAATAATTACTTATTAAATTCAAAGTAAAGCATAATTTATATTGGTGAAAAGCTAAGAATCTCCTTTAAAAACCATTTTTGTTTCATCAATTTTGGGTAAAAAAGTCATCAGCCACATACCCATCATATTGCCACTTTTTGGCCCATCATGATCCTACACATACCCAGAGTGTCCATTAGATCATTGTAGTATCTTGGAGATACAAATTCTTGATCTTGAATTATTTTGGAGTTGCTTTCATCATGCTTTGGATCAAGTTGTTGACATGGGTTATTTTCAAAGGATGGATTGCTTATAAATGGTTCTTGGATATCTTCATTAGGCATGGGAAGTGGCTTAATATCCTCTTGATCTTTGAGTGGACTTGGATCACGTTTCAAGTTTAGGGTTCCTTTAGTATTTGTAACCATGAGGTCAAACGGTGTCAAAATGTCTTGGAATGGACCATTGCTAGACCTTGGTGAAAGACAATGATCATGCTTTGGAATAGATTCTTGAGATATGTTCTCTAACTCATTAGGTGATGTAGAGATATTTTTAACATGATCATTAGTTGATGGATCATAGATTATGTCAATAGGATCAAATTACTCTAACACTCCTTAGAATAGATCACTAAAAAGTGGTTCTTGATGTATGGTGAGTTGATCATTAGATGGGGTAGAAACATCTTCAATGTGCTCATTAATGGAGAGATCTTGAACATTGTTTTCAAAAATTGTGGCCGAGAAATTGTGAATGTCTTCAAATATAGGGTCAAGTGATGTTGACATTTCTTGAATTGGATCATTGTTGGGTATTGTTGGTGGATTTTGATCATGATTGAATAGTGACCCTTGATGTATGTTGTTTTGATCGTTGGATGAGGTAGAAACATCTTCATTGATGGATAGATCTCGCTCATTATTTTCAACAATTGTGGGGGGGAGATTGTCAATGCTATCACTAGTGGTTGAATCTTCATCATTGTCCCCAATAGTGATTATCTTTGATCAATGAGGTCTTGGATGAGATTTTTAAGTTGAATACAACTTGATGTTGTGTGTCCCTTTGTTTTGTGAAAATCACAATGGTACTCCTCGTTATACCCTGGTGGCTTAACTAGGGGTTCTTGATAGTTCCCATAGACAGAGAGCATGATGATATTTTCTTGTACCAACTGTTGTATGATCAATTCAATGGGCCCCCCAAGTGGTCTCTATTTCCATTTTTTACCTTGTGAGATTTGACCTTGTAGTGATTGAAGATGTGGTGATTGGGTTTGTTGTTCATGTTGTTGATCTTGATTTCCAACCTCTTGACATTGGAGATATTGTTCTTGATGTGTTTGTGGATACAACTCAACACTCTAATGACATGGTTCAACCAATGGAAGAGTGTATTGATTTTGGAGTAAAAAAGTCTCTTGTTTCAAGGCCTCAGTTAGTTTGTTAAGTGAAGCAATTTGGTCTAGCAAAACTTGGTCTTGATTTTGATCTTGACACCCTTGATATAGTTGGTTTGAATTTTTCTCAGGCATATTTGGAATGTATACTTTTGGTGATTGTATGGGATCATGGAAAAGTTGTTTTTGGACAATGTTCTGATTTGGGATGATGTTTAGATTTGACATGATAGGTTGGAATTGAACATTGTTATGGTTGGGAATCACATTGCATTGATTTAGGTAACTTTGATTTTGCATGGTGTTACCTTGACTTGGATCAATACATGGAGTTGTTAACATATTGCTTGGACTTTGAAAACCGTTGGTGTGATTCGCAAATGTATCTATGCCAAAATTTACCAAGTGTGGATTTAAAATGTTCAGGTTTGGTAAACTTGGTGTATTAATTTTTGGCATGTATGGATTTGGTGGGATTATGTTATTCATTTGAAGACTCATGCATTGATTGTTTGGTTGATAGATTTGTAGGCTTGGACTCTGATTTAAATCTACCATAGGAAAAGGTGTTCCAAACTTTTGACTGGGCATACTCACATTTGTTGTACCATTGAGGTTTGTAGGAGATAATGATCCCATGTATGGATTGTATAAATGTGAGTGTTGATAATCAATTAGCATTGTAAGACTTTGATAGTTTTGTTGGTTTAGACTTCTCATGATGTATGGATCAAGTTTATATTCCATGTTCCTCTTGTGTTTTGACCTTGTTGACCTCTAAGGGATTTAGGACCAATGTATAGATGAAGGATGATAAGGGTGAATGATATGGGTGTTGAACGTTTAGGGATTTTCGATCAATGCTAGAATTAGGGTTAGATTTTGATTGGTTTGTTTTGGATAATGAACTTGTAAACCCTAAGATGTTGGATGTGATCTTAGGATGAATTTTTTCAAAGGATTGCTAATTCAATTAAATGTATGAGAAATGATGAATTTCCCTACACCTAACTAAACAAGGTGATTTTGATTTTGATGATTTACCCAAGTCTAGGATGATTTTTTTAAAGCTCTAAAGTTGTTTGTGGGATGGATGAAGTGTTTGATTTTGATCCTAAATGAACCTAAGAAGGACTTGTTTACTAGACCAATATATTGAAGAACATGCTTTTCTCTAAGAGTAGTTCAAACCCAAAAGACCACTATTTGCCTAAAAACCATATGACCAAAAGAGACCAAGCAGATGTGTGGGGTTGAATTTGAGTTAAATTTTCTTATTGAGTTCTTTTTACCACAAACACCCTCTTGATTAGGTTTAAAACTAGATGTCTAATGTTTTAACTCCTTATCCCACAAAGCGTATCTTGTGGTAATCAAGGAAATCAAAGCAAAAGTTACCTAATGTTTACTTTAGTAGGAGTAAATTGAGATGAAATCCAAATACCTAGAAACCTCTAAGGATATGAATCCTAAGGGAATGTGAATTCGTTCAAGGATATTTGCTTCTCCTAAAGGGTTTGAGATTTGATGTTCATGTTAAATGTTTGTTTTCTAATGTTTTTGATCAAGAAAAGTGTTTTGTAACCAAGAAAAAGCACAATCCTATGGATATGAAAGTCTATATTTGTTGAGTCCCCACTTGGAAAAGTCTAGCTATGCTTATTTTTAGCAAATGGTTAGATGATTGACCCCACTGGCTCCCCTTCACGGCACTCACTCATACGGGCCAACCAAGCATCAACACCCATGAAACTCCCATGGCATGCTTT
The DNA here is from genome assembly GCA_007258455.2 of Sequoia sempervirens. Lineage (NCBI taxonomy): Eukaryota > Viridiplantae > Streptophyta > Pinopsida > Cupressales > Cupressaceae > Sequoia > Sequoia sempervirens. Next base: position 140,168 of record VDFB02232152.1, read on the forward strand.
CCATTTCTTCTAAAGACCGTAAAAGTGTGGGGTGGCTTTAGAATGACCATTCTTGCACCAAAAAATAGATATGGATTTTGGCCTTTCTACAACAAGGGTTTTAATTCCAACTTTCCATTCATAGGAGTTAACCCATCAAGGCAAGAGACCATTGATTTCCTTCTCATCAAAGTCAACCGCATGATATTGGCATTTATTCCAATACCCACATTTATATCCAAGCTGGAAATACTCTTGGCTTTAGAGTGTTACCAGTTGAGTCATTCCCTTGGGTGAGTACTTTTTCCCCAAGGAAGGCCCTCTAAGATAAAGAAAAGCAAGAAAAAATATTCATAGTTCGATCAACCTTCATTTAGAAACAAAGGGAGAACACACTCAATAGGTTTACTCACACTCACAAAGTTTGTTGTTCAATTTTAGTTCCCAAAATGAAGTGTATGGGCAATTACTTGCGCAATTTAATGTCACAAAAAGGCATTTTGATTCTTAAGATTGTCGCGAGGTGCGAGAGAGGCACATACATCCTTTTAGTGATATTACTTTGAGTAAGTGATTACAAGACAAAGAAACACTTGTTCATTTTAAGTCCACAAAAGAAAAGTGAATTCTTTTTATAGCACCAAAGAAAAAGTGAAATTTGTTTGTTAAATTTTTAGACCAAATTGAAAAGCTTAGTGAGTTTCTAATGTTTAGTTTTAATCCAAATTTGAAAAGATGAAGTTAGTGATTGATTTTAAACCCCACAAAAAAATTATCTAGTTGGTCTAAAACAGAAAACAAAAGCAACAAATGGATGCTCTAGACCATTATAATAAGCATTAAAAAATACTTTTTCAAGTTCAAGTTCAATGCTCACTGCTCCAATTTTAATGTGCTTGCTAGTTATTCTAGATTTCTCGGCCTTGCTACACCATAATATTGCACCTGCAATAAGAATACAAAGAAATGTGTAGATTAAATGTTGGAGATATGCAAATCGTTTATCAATATATTCCTAAATCTTTGAAGTTTGATTAAAAACAAAGACTTTATAGTTTTTTCCAATGCATTAATGGGTATTAAATTAGTTTAAAAAATAAAGACTTTACATAAGATATTGCTCCAACAAGCTTCAAACTCAATGACTTTTAATATGTTAAATCTCCATTAAGTGATTTTTTACTTTTGAAATCTGTCAACAATAAAAGTACCTCCTTGTAATTGTAACCAATCACTAGTGAATTCCCCACACAACAATCCAACTATGATAACAAATGAGTGTATTTCAGCTATCGATATTGTTTAATCTTGAATGTATTCTAGCTATTATAATAAACAAAGCATGGGCCACTTGAAATCTAAGATATGATTTTCACTGCAATAATGGTGAGACAACAATATTGATATTGAGAGGCATGGACCACTTTTAATTCAATTGTATCCTCATAAATAATGTGGCAGAGAAAACTGAAACAAGATACGTTGGATAAATATCAATACTTATGGGAATTTATGTTTGCACGTTGGATTGCCTCTTCGCCTTAGCTATCCAATCAATATTAAATAAATGATCCCACCTCTAGAATGACGTCGCACATAACTTGAATGAGGTCCCCAATGAATTCAATTCCTAGTGTTTGTGCTGCTGACGAGAAGCTATAGTAGAGGAGGAGTGGGTCCTCCAAAGTCCAAGAGGTCGTCGCTTGTTGAATACTATGCAAGAAAGGGAGCTGCATTCAAGCATCAACAGATCGCATGAGCTCCACAAATATAAGTATTCGACCTATGTATTAATATAAAACCAGAGGACATTAAATAAAAGATGCCTCATGCAAATTCATATTTCGCAAGAGTATATAGGCTAGATGGTGTGTGTTCTTTCAAGCATGGAAACCCCCATGACACACCCTTCCTTCAAACATTATACGTGACCCTGCAAATTTTAACAATAAAGAATAAAAAAAAAAAAAGGTTACCCGAGTCTCTCAATAGCCAAAAGTGACATTTAATAGAAAGCATTGATTGGTAGGTGTAAGGTCAAATTCAATAGCCTTTTCCAGCTTCGAGCCTTAAAGAGATTTCATTTATGAAATGCGTTGATTGCAAGCATTGATTTGTAAGAAACTTTCATTAAAAATGGTATTAACAGGTGTAAAGCCGAATTCTCCAACTTTTAACTAGCGTCTTCCCTTGTACAAAGAATGAAAAAGGTGTTTAGAAACTTTGAAACAAATAATTGAAAGCCAGACATTAGCATATTATGATTCAAAGTAGGTGATAATGATGAAAAAGGCAATTTTTATTTAGAGAAGCAAGTTGTAACTATATTTCTGAGAAAACAGTGACATGTAATGACAAATACAAGTGATATTGATGAGAAAGATGACCACATTTAATGAGAGAGGCAGTTTGTATCTGTATTGCTAAGAAAACGACGATTGGCAGTTGATCCTCTTCTCAAGGAAATGATGGTTGGTGGAGAAGATGTGTCGTGCTTAATCTAACTCAATGATAAATAATAATAATTAGTAAGCATGTAATGTCTAAAAGATTGAGCCTTGTCCATTTGTGAGCAACTGAAACTTCTCCTTTGAAATACTCGTGATATTCTTAACTATATGTTGAGTAGAGTTTGATTATATTTGTAGAAATTATCTTGTAATCTCAGGCCATAATAACAATCCTCTGCACTTTATGTAGCTAGAATAAAAAATGAGTTTACTTTAAAAATGTTGTCTCAGTAACTTAAAAGCACACCAGTGAGATAAATGAGGGCCTCATATTTTTATGTCTCAACAAAAATAATAGACGTTGCATTCCTATTTAATGCTTTAAATTATTATTAACACAAAATCAGTGGCTTCTTCTTACCTTCTCATTGTCAATACTCACATAGACATGATATCTTTCAATCACAGATTGGACCAATCTTTTTCTTTCTGAGTATACTCTAGGGTTGCATGCACGCAATAGTTTGGTATCCTAGGCCATGATGAGTTTCAGCCTACATATAGCACAATAAAAACTGAGCTCCAAATACATATGCACAGTCAAAAAATCAGAGAGGGTAGCCCTCAAATTTTCATGTTATGCTAAGATGTTGGCGTTACATGAAACAAGTTTTTCAAACTTCAACACTTGAAAATCAAAAGCCTATTGCTAATGAGGCTCAACAACTGATGATCAATAAAAATGTTTAAACAACATTAAGCACAACTTTAAATGATACAATTGAATGCAGAGTCTTTTCAAAATAAATGAAACCATTAAATGCAATAGTCAATTCTCAAGAAAGATTTTAGATAGATATATCGTGAGCAGTCAATGTGGAAGCTTCTCTCTTTTCATTTGTAGTCAAATCTCTACTATACTAGACTACAAATCTACAATCTTTCCTATTAAATATCATGTAAAAAGAAAAGAAATTGTGTTTGGATATGGAGAAACCAGAGAAATCTATAAGCAACCAAAATTTTAGTGATTGCTAATGTCCCATCTCTATAGTTAATGAATTTGACTTTCCATCATGAACAAAATTTTATATCAGCGTAATTTGATAAAACATGCCCTCCTTCTACTGCCATATGTAACACTATAAACCTGCAAGCTAAAATTTTGTCTCATATATCAGTATGAGGTTAGTTTAAAGCAAGCAAATAAAATAGCATTCTCTGTGAAATAATCCATTATGCTTTACAAACAAAACAAGAAAAAAAACTACTTGAAATCTTAAAAAGCACAATGAATTACTTATTCCATAGTGTATTGGTGCTTCTTTGGAAAGAAGCCCTTTCCCAATCCCTGATAAGCTCTTGATGATGGAGATGTGTGATTCTTGACTATAATGCCAATGCTCAAATTGTGGATGATCAAATGCAAAGGATGAGCTCTCTATTTATAAGAGAGAATGATGGAGAGACATGCAAAATGGGTGAATGTGGGATTAAATATTCACCAATGACAAGATGCCACTTGTCAACATTTGAGAGGTTGAGGAATGAACACATTTTGGTCAATGTGCCAAGGAGGGGGAGATTTGAAATTTGAATTTGATGACAAGATGAGTTAAATGCTAAGTTTGACCTTTGCAAGAGACATGTAAGAGCTCTTAAATGCTTTGTTGGATGTACATGTCAACTTGGAGGGAGATTTTGAAATTGGATAATATTCCTCAAAGATGCTTGTTGAGGGAAAATGGAGAATTTAATAAATCAATAAATTGATTTATTTGTGCAAGCGGGAAAATCTAGAGGATGTGATGGGTAATTAGGATTAGATTAATCATGATTTAGTTAATTTAAAAAAGGATTAGGTGATTTGACCCATTTGACTTTAGATTTATGGATTTAAACTAAATCAAAGGGAGATGAAAGATGATTTCAGATTTATTTAAATAAAGGTTTGATTTATTTAATCAAAGAGGGATAATGATAGGCTTAAATTAAATTAAGCTAATTTATTCAATTTAAATAGATGACTTTAAAGATTGAATTAAATAAGCTTGATTTATTTGATGAATGGATTTAATGAACTTGATTTATTTGATGATTGAATGAATATGAATTAAGTGCACAATGCTAATTTTGCATGTCTACAATCCCATTATAGGAAGGTATAAAATCTAACCAATTCAAACCATGAACATTTTGCGAGATGACATTGATGACATTAAATGAAGGTGTAGGTAAAGGATGATGTTCAACACTACTAGTTGAGAACGATGATTTAGGAGGGTGTTGTGTGATATTGTTAATGTTGAGTGAAGGTTTGGACAAAGGACAATAACCAAGACCATGAGTCATTTGTTGTGTGTGAGGGTCAATAGGATTGTGGATACCTTGTTCATTAGCATCACATCCTTTACCACTATATCTATCTTTTTCATGATCTCATACCCTTTTCCATAAAGTTGTTTCATGGCTTTGGAATCAGGTGGTTGTTTGTTGTTTTGTTTTTCAAGGGTTATTGTAGACTTTGTGGATTTGTCTAAAGTTGTTGAGATGGATGCTTTCAAAAGGTTACCTGAATTTTGTGTTGTCATGATGGTTGGTTGCGCTTGTTTCTCATCTTTCTTTTGTGTGAATATGTATTCACCCATAGATGAAGGTGTAAATTCTAAGGATCCCCAATTGTCACCAAATAATTTAGATGGCCATTTCTCATCGTTGTGTTCAATTTCTATGTTGGATGTGGGAATTAGAGTTTTCAGAGGACTTGTAGTTCATTTTTCAAGGTGCAAGCAACTTTCAGGCTCGGGGTCAATTTCAACTTGATAAATGTGATTGTTATGGACATATTTCATGATATGATGAAGGGTCGAAGGCACTAAATTCATCTCATGAATCCATGGTCAGCCTAAAAGAACATTATATGAAATATAATAAGGCATGACATGGATAGGAGTTTGCAAAGTAGCCACCCCAACTGTAATAGTCAAAGTAATTATCCCAAGTGGTTGCTTTATTGTATTGTCAAATCCTCGAATGGAGATGGAATCAAGTATTATTTGTGACCTATCAATATCTAATCGATCAAGGAGAGTCACACTACACACATTAAGAGCATAACCATTATTAATAAGGGTACACTTTATCCCTGTCCTATTGTATTGAGCAATGATCATGAAAGCATCACTATGTTTGCACAACTCTAAAGGAGGAAGCTCATGTTGATGAAAAGTAATGTCAAGATTAGTTTGATTTGTTTTATGAATTAAAGTTGCCACATCATTCAGAGTTGTAGCATGAGGAGCTGCAATTTTTGTTAAGGTTGTTTGAAGAATATTGTGGTAATTTGGTGAGTTCTGAAGTAAATCCCAAAAAGGGAAATATTGGCAGGAATATTCTTTAATTGTTCGACAAGATCATACTCCTTTGTGTGTGGGATGAAGAGAGGGGCACTAGGAAGATTAGGTAAAGGTAAAGACATTGGGTTTGGTTGTGGTGGTTTTAGATTATTGTGAGTGTTATATGTATGAGCAACGTTATTATAACTCGGTTGTTGCGACACATTAGTTTGAGGTGGGTAAACGGTGAGTTGAGGTTTGGGTGAAATGAATAGCAAGTGACAAATTACTTCCATTTACTACTTTTTATGTCTATTTAGTTTTTACCTAGTTTATAATATATTCATTCTTCACATTTACATAACAGGAGCTAGGATAATCCATTTTTTATGCCATTTGATGTATTGAAATTGTGATTTTTCACCCGACATCCTCATTTACCTATTGTTGTGTGGCGTGATACTTGGAAATTCCCTACGATATGGTATTTCTTCTTCGATGTGTCTAGATTGCTACCTTGATTCCACCTTCATAAATCAAGCAGAATCAAGGGGGGCATACATCTACCCTCGAGTGGGATTCCTAAGAAGTTAGATAAAAGGATTTGTGAACAACTAATGAATGTGTGTTGTAGGATGTGTTTCCTAATGTTGTGGTTTATAGGTAACTACACTGGGGGCTCTGTTCTCCTATCTTTTGAATATGTATCCTTTTATGTTGTAAAATGCATTGTTTAGAGTCCTTTAGCTTACATATAAAAGTAGAGTCATATGGGCGCTAAAGTGGGGGCTAAATGTGCCATAAAAAAATGGACTCTCTTGAGAAAAGAGACAATTTCATGTATGCTTAGGCCTACTTTTGAGTACCTTCATATCATTTCCCCTTTAAAATGGCATTTATGGGCCCCTTAGACCTATTAATTTTGATTTAGAGGCTCGTTTCACATGAGAAATCACATAAAACTTGACAAAAAACACTTAATCACATCATACCCCCAAAACCCACCTTCAAACAGTAGTAGTGGGACCCATTCGCCACCCTTGGTGAATGAGTCCCCTTTGAGGGAAAATTCAAAATCAAGCAGGAATTTAATCAATTTTATTCTTATTTCTAGTGAATGTCAGTCTCTTACGTCTAATTAATGGGAAAATAAGGTGTTGTTGCCTATAAATACACATTTTAAGTCATTTTACACAACTTTTTGATCATATCTTGTCTTCACATTGTCATTATCTAAGAGTGAAAAGGCATACAACAACAAGTTGCATCATTAAAAAGTTGAAGTTTTAAGACAACAAACTAGGGTTTTTGCAAGTCTTGGAGCTCACATACATTGTCAAGATCCAACATTGCAAAGGGTTGATAATGGATTCCTATGGTGAATTAGGAAGAAATCTAGGGTGAAGAGGTGCAATTAACCACTAAATCATGCCTAAGGACTTCATTTCCTATTGATTCCATCTTCCATCATTACTCTATCTTTAGATCAAGGTTTTTATTGTGATTATTTAGCATTTGCATGTCATTTTTTATCCTTGTTTTATATGTTGTAAGGTTTCTAGGGTAGAGATCTTGCATCCTTTCAATCATTCTTGCATAATTTATTCTAGAACAATAGAATAAGGTTTTTTCATAACTCAACCAAAGATAGAGATTGTCCAACAACCATGTGATTTTTTCATTTATAGGGCTATAATTTATATAACTATAAGAGAAATTTATGAATGAATGTGCATAAAAAACCTTGACAACTAATAATAATAATAATAAATTTAATATGGTTCAAAATCTTCCAAGGAAGGATCTATTGGTTGTTTTTACTATAACTAGCTTGGTCTTCTAATCTACCTAAGGAATTTCCAATTCCAATCAATCGCAACTCGAAGGACCTGGACCAACTAGTGAGGATTTTAAAGACCTACACTTTAGGCTTTGCAAGACCTGAGAGGGTGATCCCTTATTGTGTTTACAACCTCTTCACCATTATCATAAACAATATTAACAATAAAAGATAATCTCATTTAATAGCTCAACATAATAGGATAATACAAAATAGAATTGGCTGTTCATTAGTAATATAAACTATTTGGAGCATGAGAGAACTACAACCCATAGGGATATAAAATGATTTTGAATTTATAAAACGTTTTTGAGATGCACTAAGCTACAAGATAAATTAGTGCCTAATTATGGGCCATGGAGTCAAACACATAAAAATAATTCATCAACAAGTGACATTCAACTAGTGGATTTAAACTATTAATGCCTTGCATCAACTGTTAGTGTCTTACACCAACAACCCCACTCCTATTATCAATCAAACTCTCCTTACCAAGTCCAATCAGCACACTTGAAATCATTGTTATCTTCTCAAAGTATTTAACCATTTCTTTGAAATAGACTCATAAACAAATAACAAAATCTCATGAAATTTGAGATGAAAAACTCAAAGATACTTTGCATTATTGAATTCATATGATTAAATTGTACAAGTATGGAGACAATTTGAAGATATTCATGAATGTACACACACTTTCATGATTTATTTGCATAAACTGGCTGTATTTACTCATGAAATCAGAAATTACAGCTTACAGACTAAAGAAATGACTCAGACTTAGTATTTTCTATCTACCCCACCCCATACAGAATCCTAGAACCTTGAATAATGAGAAGAGAAGAGAAGAAATAGAAGAATAGAAGTATCTAGAAGAAGCCCTAAAGCTGATCCAAAGATGCCATTTGGAAACCTCTTCACCGTTGATCAACAATTTGTAAAGCCTCTCTAATCTCTCTGCAACAAACTCAACTTTCCTATGTATCTTCCCCTTGTACCAAGTTGTTCTTCAACTAAAAATATGCCCATGTTTCCATGTGATGGAATTCACCATTTTCCAGTAGCTGTGTGAAAATATGTCTCTACTATCATGAAAATATTTCATTTTCCCTTGTTGAGCTGCACCTTCAATTTTATCTCCTAGCACATTATATTTTCTAATTCACTTTATCCTCAGTAAATATTTCACTTTTCTTTTGATACTATATTCACATTACAGAAGTGAAAGTCCAACAAAATGAAATATTCTACTTCCAGCCAACAAAATAATATTCACACACTGAATATTCATCTATGTTATAAAACATTCCCCCTTTATGCAGCGTTTAAAATACTTGCCCAGCAAAGTGAATATTAAATTCACTTTTCATTAAAAATTTCTTTCCTTGCCACATTTAAAATGTGGGCCCATTTATTCATGCCCTTTCCATATTTTAATGCATATTTGAGACCTACTATAAGGTACTTTATATTTTATTTATCTCTAGCATTAAAACACCTTTTTTAACATATATTTTTAATGTAGGCTCTTTCTTAAATTTCTATGCGGTAACTATGCTTTTCACTAATTAGACCCACCATTTAAATATTTCATCACTGGTAATTTATTCAATTTTCAATTTTTTTCTTTTTAAAATCCTTGAAATATTCACCGTCGGCAATTTTCAATTTACTCGTGCCTTCAAGCTTTCTGAGGCCCACCAACCACATGCCATGTTTTCACTAATCTTGCTCAAATTAATGACCTTCCATTTTTCACCCACAAGCCAGTGGCAAAAAATATTTTAATTCTTTTCCCTTTATTTTATTTCATTGGGCCTCTTTAATATATATTTACCCATGTGTTCGAAGAGAAACCACTCCGGGCCCATCTGTGCCATGTCTCACCTATTCGCCATTTTGTTAGAAATAAAACATGAGCATGTTTGAATAGCGATATAGTGGGTGACAGTAGAGATTATGCTGAATTGTGTCTTCATTTTTCTCCATCGTTGATTTCCTCTTGCCATTTTGGTTTGCCCTAATCCTCTTTGTCGTGCCTTTCACACATTTTCTCTGGCTATGGTGACTTCATTTTATAGAGGAGGAACTACATTTGTTAAAATTTCATGAGGCCATCACATATCTGGGTGCCTCCCTAGATTGGTGTATTCGCTTCTCACTAATTTCATCTACTTACAAGTTTCTTGTGGCCTATTCAATTTCTGTAATGTTGTTTTCCTTTCAAATTGCGTTAACTTGTTCATTGTAGCGTAGGGCTTGGTCCTCATCAAGATTTGATGGATGTGCACCCTACAGTCTCGGCCTTTCCTTTGCTTGGATGGTGGAATTTTGTACTTCAAATAATATCAATCTACTCTCTAAGGTGCCCCTATTCAAAGCATCTTTCCTGAGAGTCTCTAATGACTTTTCAACAAATACAATATTTTGCATATGTGTAGCATCCTCGAAGTTCCCTCTTTCCACACGGTGTCTTTCTTTGTCTACACATTGCAAGTGCGTCCCTCTTCTAGCACCATCCTCTCACCTAGCAATTTGCTTGAAAGATACAAAAGCCTTATAGTAATAAAAAATCTGCCCCTTTCATGGTAAACATGTAGCCCTATTCTTTCTCATAGCTCCATTGAACTCCTCCACTACCCATTGCATTTTCTTGGAGGTTTGTAAAGCATATTCAATAATATCATTTGTTATATTATGCTTTGAAGAATGTCTATACCCTCTTTGGTGCGGGTTGTCTTTGCAAGCTACATATGCCTAGAAGTTTCAAAAGCCTTTAAATGAAATCATGTTGTGTGCATCTTGCAGTCGTGGAATCTTATGGAATCACATTTTTCTACATCTTTTGGAGCTCACACACCTTGTCGAAGCTAGTTTGAGTCCTTTTGGAATTATGTGGATTTTTTAATATTTACACTATGTAACTAGTATGATGACGTTTCCTTTGGTACACCCTCCATTCATCTCCAGGTTGTACTCTTAAAAGTCTTTAAAGACTTTCACTAAGTCTTCTTTGTGTATGTGTTGTGTTCCTCATGCTTTGTATCCAATCTTAAATGAGAAGTCAACGCCAAGATTGGACTGTAGGATGGAGTTTTGTCCATTTCAACTGCCTTTCCAAAGAGTGTGATGTGGCTGCAACTAGGAATATGGTGTTCCATTGAGCATTTGTTAAAAGCTTTGAAAGCTTTACAACATATCCATTTTGTGTACATTCTGCAAATTGCACTTTCCAACACACACCATACTTCATCAAATACATTTGTATTGTATGCCTTCTTCATTTCATACCACATTTTTTAAAGTTCCTACAACATTCAATAATTCCACTTTGTAAATTATCTCTGTGAATTGAAACACGACAAACTACATCACTTTATCTATAATACTTCATAACCCCTCTTTATTGGTGGCTTCATTTTCTCGAGAAAGTATTGTCTCTTTTCTTCATGGAAAATGCCCCTTTCATTCACTTAAAAAAGTTCTGAAATGTCTTCACTAATCTACTTTTTAACGCATGCTATAATTGTAAAAAATGCATTAAGATACGAAGAAAACCTCTTCTACAGTGTGCACTCTAATCAAGTTGAGGGTTAATTATATTTTTTTCTTGGCTTGGGCTATGGCTTCATATTTGTTTTCTTGTCACACCTTCATACTTTTACAATGCAAGAAAAATGCCTCTCAGTTCTATGGCTACTTTCCCTATGCAAGATGCAACAACAATTTTACTTTCATATGTGCAAAGCATGTCAGGTCCCCAGGTGGGCCCGACTAAATTTTTTTCGTTTTCATACAACTTTCAATATCAAATTGCTGTAAGAAAAATTATGAATGCTTCAGAAATGAAAATAATGAAATGGGTTTGCATCAGAATTTTCTTTCTGTCCCTTTTGGAAATTGGTGAAAACTAGGCAAATGAGCTCTAGAACCGCCTTTGAAAACTAGGCAAATGACCTCATGGAAGTGTGAGAACTTGCAGGCTTGTAGACAATGGTCCGTAGAATACAATGCAAAAGATGGATTGGAGAAAGGAGTCATGGGGTGAAAGATATTCAACCTCAAAGTAAGCTGAGTTGAACTTTTCTAAAATTGTAGCCTTTCTAAGCCACTTAAAATTGGCCCAATCACCAATTTGGAAAAATAAAAAATCAATTCTTGATATGTTGTCACCAGAAAGACAAGCACATTTTGGCATAGTGAACATGTGTGCAAGAGGGATTAGCTTGAATCATCATTGAGCAATAGATATTGACGGTCAAAGTTGACCTCCCATAAAGGTTTTTGGAAAAGCTGATGCAAAAGTGAATAAATTTCATTTGGTTTTGATTTGTTAAAAATAGCAAATCAAGTCATGAAGTCCTGAAAAATGACATGTGAACTCATTTTGGTATAGAGAATATAGAGAAACAATCATTTTGGCATGACGATAATCTGGTTGCAAAATGAAAGCTCAAACGGGATGCAACTTTGCAAAACTGAAAGTTTGCAAACTGCAGAACAATGACAAAACCCTCCAACTTCTCTTTTCAAAACACTAACAAAACTCATCGTGAGAAGCTGAAAATTGACATTCCTACTCACATAGGACATATCAGTGTGTCTACAAAGTGGTTTTGGTTGAAAATCAACAGACTCCGAAATATGAACCTCCAAAGTGGGTCACTTAGGTAGATTCTCAGGTGCACTTTTGAAAGTGCAAAGGCAAAATTTTGAAATGGGCACTTCAAATTTGGAAAATTTGAGAGTGCCAATAGTGGATCTAACTGGGGATGTATGCCCCCTATGGGCATAGCAAGATTCCAGATCTGTGGGGAGTAGACCAAAAACTGAGTCCATTAGGTGTCCTCAAACTGCTCCTTTATTCATCTTTCTTTTTCAACTTCATCTGGTGACACCAGGCCACCAAATGAAAAAGGGGAGTCATCATTTACCTCTGTCAAACACAATTCTGAAAAAGAATTGATCTCCCTCAACTCATGATTACCTCTCTCAAATAACAACATAGGTGATTGCATCTATGCAAACATAATGATTAGGCTGCCTTTGCGCAAGTGAGAACTTTCTCTCTATTTGGATTTTTCATCAATGGACAACCAAATCAAATAGGTTTCATCATTTCCACTCTCTTCATTCTTTGCTTTTGTATCAAGTGGCAACATGAGAAAATGGGGATCAAGACCATATGAAAGCACAATGTGATCACAACCATTTTCTTGATTGAACATGTTGATACGTCTCAATAGGCCATCATATACAACATCATCAACATGTTCATAATCACTATGCATTTGAAAGTAAGACATACTTTCAAAATGTTGATTATCATGTGGCAACAAGCTATCATATTCATCATTTACATAATTCTCAAACTGAAAACAACATTCCTCGGTATCTTGCACATTGCTACATTCTATGAAAACTCCTTCTAGCTTACAAAAATAGCACTCACAATCTGCCATATGGCTAGAACTATTAGGTTCAATCCGGTCGTTAGTTTGCGCATCAATGGTAAAACCATCACAAGAACTGAATAGAAGATCTTGTTTATCATGCAAATCATCTTGGCATATGTCAAAGACAAAAGATGCATATTCTGGAACATCCTTATACTGATCACTGCAACATAGGCACATCTTTTGACACTTTGGTTCGGGTATATTAGAACATACCTTGCATCATGGAGACAAGGATCAGATGCAACATTAACTTATAAAGAATGAGTAAATGCACTCATCTCAGGTTTGAGAACATATTCTGATGCATTCTTCTCATCATCATCCAACTCAATGTAAAATACCTCAAGAGTAGGCTCAAGCAAGTCAACATCAATAGGGACAATAGGAATACAACTATGTGCATTGGTTTTTGCATGTGAAATTTCAATTGATATATGTGCTGACTCAAAAGTGAAAGATTCATTGCTAGTTGAAAACTCCTCATTATCAATATGACTAGAATCTTCATTATCTTTCACATAAATTCCTTTCACATAGGATGGAAACATATCATTGTTCATACTCTGAAGATCAGGAGCATCAAACATGAAGCAATTGTAGTCAACTTCACACTCATCAACATGAAATTCACCATTATTCTCACTCCTTGACTACTCCACACATGGATCAAGTGTTTCTGTAGTGTCAACATAATTTGAAACTTTAGGGCCATATGGATCGACAAGCTCTTCAATATCATCAATGGATAATGATTTTGATTCAAGATCCATATACATGTCACAATGTGCCACCTGATTATTCCAAAAGGAGTCCATTATTTCATCATCATGGCCTTCATGTACCACAAACCTTTCCATTTTTACTTCATACAAACAACCATGAAGAGCAGGGGCATAAGCACACTTATAAACATCTTCATCATATTCAACATTATGTTTTGAGTTGACATATGGATCACACACATGTTTTTCTTCAAACTCTGAATCACTCTCACAATGAAGATGCTCCATTGATTGTGAATCTGAATTACATTCTGAGTTTGCATCAAATACAATTGGATCATTCACTTGTGGACAAGTGATTTCATGAGAATTGATGTCATTGCAATCTTCATGTGAAGAACGTATCTCCATATCATCTTCATAAAAGGAACTGTAATCAGAAAAAGAGCAATTAGTTTGACTTTCATCATCATCCTCATCATAAGAAGTCTCATCACTACATGAACCAAGCTCAGATTCTACAGAATAAATGCCTGAGGCTACACTTTCAAGATCATAATCATTGTTTTGTAATGGTGTATCAACAACACATACATTGCAATCACTAATCACATCATGACATGGGATAGCATTCTGTTTTTCATTTACTTTTCCATCACTTGAGATATCACAAGAGAAGCATTCTTGCATATCTACTCTTTCATCATCCCATGTGTCATCATTTTCCTCAGTACTGCAAGGATTCGCACATGTGCTGAGCGTGAGTTGATTACAATGTTCATCCTCTGGCATGTTCTTTTCACTTATTTGCATTGTTGTTTGATTTTCCTCAAGAGGACAATTGTTGTCTTCATTTTGAGAATCTGCATTTTGTGCATAACCACATTTGGCTAATTCCACCATCCTTATCCAATCAAGAACTTGATCAAAGTTATGGGGCTTCAATTCCTCTGGAAAAGTACTCAGCCCAGGTTCATAAATATCACAAAAGAAATCAATGCACATAGATTCCTTAGGTCTAAAATTTTTGGGGACTCCTATCAAATCATCCAAAAATCTCAGAAATAACTTATATGGTGATTCTCCCTCGTCTCTCTTCATTTCATACAATTCTTTCACAAAAGACTTTTGATCAACAGCGCTAAAATTTTGTTGACATTCAACTTGGATATCACTATGATCTGCATGTTGTGATGATGGAGAAATCAGAGTAGTAGAATTAGCATCTTGACAAGCACTTCTATTATCTGCTACATGTGTTCTATATGCATGAGATGTATTGGGATGACCAACACTCACAACCCTATGTCCTTTCATCATTGAGTGTCTTAAATTCTTCTCAATATCCATAGCACTCTGATATGCCTGAAGTAATGTTGCAGGCTCTTTATCTCTCAAAAAGAAGCCCATCTTACTATCAAATGCTCCTAAATACAAAACCAAACATTCAACATCATTTGGCCTTATGTATTCCGGAATCTCTCTTATGATCTTTAAAAATATGAGGTTAAAAGACGGGACTAATTCATCTTTTCCTTTCTCCATGTTCATGAACCTTTTCCTTATCAGAATAGGGTCAATTCTTTCTCCAAATTCCTCCAGGAATAGTACCTTAAACTCTTCCCATGAATAAATAGAGGAAGCTTGCAAATAGGATAACCATTCCCTTGCATCTCCTCTTAAGGACTGAACAAATAGTCTCATGATCACATCCTCATAATCAACCTCATAATCTTCCATCACATTACTGAATTCTTAGAGATGTCTATTTGCTGATTCAGACTTGTCACCAGTGAATCTTGGTAACTCATTTATGACTTTAGCTGGAATTTCATTTGGGTAACCATATATTCCACTGAAATTGATGGATCTGTACCTTCCAGTGCTAAAAATTCTTTGACCATCAGGCTGGGACTGATCACAAACCATGGTTCCATCCGAAACCATACTAGGATGCATATATTGAAGCATTTTAACATGCCTCTTTCACAATTCATATATCAACTCTAAAGCTAATAATTCATTTTCCCTATGTCTAACTTTTATCATGATCTTAGAATGTTACAATATATAATGCAAATGCATCTATGCCTAAGATCTATTTAATAGGAAAACTTAAAACTAGATACTTTTCCAACATAATACATAAGCTTCAAATTACAATTTAGAAGTATGCAAAATAAATATACTATTCCTTTCCCTCTCTTAATGCTAATCACTCAATAGGGAAGTAAGGTTTATTCTAAGATGTTCAAATATGGCATTCATATACAATTTTCTAGAGAACCAAGAATGAAGAATACCTGGAAATGTTGTAGCTGTTGCAAATTGTCTTTTGATTAGAAATATTTGCAGATTTGGAACTGTATTCACCTCTTCATCATGTTCTTGTAACAGAGTCGCCAGCTCTCTTCTTAGAGGACTGAACTTTGAACAACAAGAAGTTTTTTCACATGTAAATTCATTTATGAGTTCCTTCCACCAGCAGAGCACCATAGATCTTGAAATCTTCAGGTTCATTGCAACAATTTTTTCTCCAGGCTTTAAATTATTCAATATTTGAGCTAAATTCAAAATGGAAAACAATAATATGAGTCTATGCAAATGATATGAATCTATTTCTAAATTCTCCAATAAGAATTTTTTAAAATTCTCTACAGCAGAGTCACCATTTTCTTGGTTGTTTTTACTGTAACCAGGTTGGTCTTTTAATCTACCTATGGAATAGCCAATTCCAATCAATGGCAGCTTGAAGGACCTAGACCAACAAACGAGGATTTTAAAGACCTCCTACACTTTGGGCTCTGCAAGACCCGGGAGGGTGATCCCTTAATGTGTTTACAACCTCTTCACAATTATCATAAACAAAATTAACAACAATAGATAATCTCATTTAATAGCTCAACATAATAGGATAATACCGAATAGAATTGGCTGTTCATCAGTAATATCAACTATTTGGAGCATGAGATAACTACAAACCATATGGATTTAAAATTATTTGAATTTATAAAAGGTTTCTGAGATGCACTAACCTGCAAGATAAATCAGTGCCTAATTCTAAGCCATGGAGTCGAACACATAAAAATAATTCATCAGGAAGTGACATTCAACCAGTGGATTTAAATTGTTAATGCCTTGCATAAACTGTTAGTGTCTTACACCAACAATCCCACTCCTATTATCAATCAAAATCCCCTTACCAAATCCAACCTGCACACTTGAAATCACTGTTATCTACTCAGAATATTTAACCATTTCCTTGAAATAGACCCATAAACAAATAACACAATCTCATGAAATTTGAGATGAAAAACTCAAAGATACTTTGTATTATTGACTTCATATGATTAAACTGTAAAAGTATGGAGACAATTTGAAGATATTCATGAATTCCCACACACTTTCATGATTTATTTGCATAAATTGGCTGTATTTGCTTATGAAATCAGAAATTACAACTTATAGAATCAAGAAATGACACAGACTTAGTATTTTCTATCTACTCCACCCCATACAAAATCTCAGAACACTAAATAATGAGAAGAGAAGAGAAGAAATAGAATAATAGAAGTATCTAGAAAAATCCCTAAAGTTGATCCAGAAATGCCCTCTAGAAACCTCTTCACTGTTGATCAACAATTTGTAAAGCCTCTCTCATCTCTCTACAACAAACTCAACTTTCCTATGAATTTGCCCTTGTACCAAGTTGTTCTTCAACTGAAAAATGTGTCCATGTTTCCATGTGATGGAATTCACCATTTACCAACAGCTATGTGAAAATATGTCTCTACTCCTGTGAAAATATTTCATTTTCCCTTGCTGAGCTGCACCTTCAACTCTATCTCCTAGCACATTATATTTTCCAATTCACTTTATCCTCAGTAAATATTTCACTTTGCTTTCGATACTGTATTCATATTACTGAAGTGCAAGTCTGACAAAATGAAATATTCTACTTCCAGTGAACAAAATAATATTCACACACTGAATATTCCTCTATGTTATAAAACATTCCCCCTTTATGCACCATTTAAAATACTTTCCCAACAAAGTGAATATCAAATTCACTTTTCATTAAAAATTTCTTTCCTTGCCACATTTAAAATGTGGGCCCATTTATTCATGCCCTTTCCATATTTTAATGCATATTTGAGACCTACTATAAGGTGCACTTTATATTTTATTTATCTCCAACATTAAAACACCTTTTTCTTCATATATTTTTAATGAAGGCTCTTCCTTAAATTTCTATGGGGTAAGTATGCTTTTCACCAATTGGACCCACCATTTAAATATTTCATCACTAGAAATATTCAATTTTCAAATGCTTTTCTATTTTAAATCTTTGAAATATTCGCCATCGGCAATTTTCAATTTAGTCGTGCCTTCAAGCTTCCTGGGGCCTTCCAGCCACATGCCTTGTTTTTTATTATCTTGCTCAAATTAATGAGCTTGCATTTGTCACCCTCGATCCAACAGGGAAAATTATTTTAATTCTTTTCCCTTTATTTTATTTCAACGGGCCTCTGTAATATATCTTCACCTGTGCGTTCAAAGAGAAACCACTCCAGGCCCACCTGTGCCATGTGTCACCAGCCTGCCATTTCCTGAGAAATAAACCATGAGCATGTTTGAGCCACGATATAGTGGGCAATGGTGGAGATTATGTTGCATTGTGTCTTCATTTTTCTCCATCGTTGATTTCCTCTTGGCATTTTGCTTAGCCCTAATCCTTTTTGTCATTCCTTTCATGCATCTCCTCTAGCTATGGTGGCTACATTTTATAAAGAATGAACTGCATTTGTTAAATTTTTCTGAGGCCATCACATATCTGGGTGCCTCCCTAGATTGGTGTATTTACTACTCACTAATTTCATCTATGGACAAGTTTCTTGTGGCCTATTCAATTTGTGTAATGTGGTTTTCCTTTCAAACTATGTTAACTTATTCATTGTAGTGTAGGGATTGGGCCTCATCAAGCTTTGATGGCAAGAATGTCTATACCCTCTTTGGCGTGGGCTGGCTTTGTAAGCTGCATATGCTTGGAAGTTTGAAAAGCCTTTAAATGAAATCATTTTGTGTGCATCCTGCAACCATTAAATCTTATGGAATCACATTTTTTTGTAGTATTTTGGAGCTCATACGCCTTGTCTAAGCTAGTTTGAATCCTTTTCGAATTTTTGTGGACTCTTTAACATTTACACTTTGTACCCAGTATGATGATGTTTACTTTGGTGCACCCTCCATTCATCTCTAGGTTGCACTCTTAAAAGTCTTTAAATACTTTCACTAAGTCTTCTTTGTGTATGTGTTGCGTTCCTCATTCTTTGTATCCAATCTTAAATGAGAAGTCAACACCAAGATTGGACTATAGGATGGAGTTATGTCCATTTCAACTACATTTCCAACGAGTGTGCCATGGCTGCAACTAGGAATATGGTGTTCCATTGAGAATTTGTTAAAAGATTTGAAAGCTTTACAACATATCTATTTTGTGTACATTCTAAAAATTGCACTTTCCAACACACACCATACTTCATCAAATACATTTGTATTGTATGCTATCTTCATTTCATACCACATTTTTTAAAGTTCCTACAACATTCAATAGTTCCACCTTGTAAATTATCTCTGGGAATTGAAACACGACAGCCTACATCACTTTATATAGAATACTTGATAACCCCTCTTTATTGGTGGCTCCATTTTCTCGAGAAAGTATTGTCTCTTTTCTTCATGGAAAATGCCCCTTTCATTCACTTAAATAACTTCTAAAATGTGTTCACTAATATACTTTTGAACGCATGCTATAATTTTAAAAATGCATTAAGATACGAAGAAAACCCCTTCTACAGTGTGCACTCTAATCAAGTTGAGGGTTAATTAGACCTTTTTCTCAACTTGGGCCATGGCTTCATCTCTATTTTCTTGTGACACCTTCATAATTTTATAATGCGAGAAAAATACCTCTCAGTTATGTGGCTACTTGGCCTATGCAAGATGCAACAATAGTTTTACTTTCATATGTGCAAAGCATGCTGGGTCCCCAAGTGGGCCCGACTAAAAAAAAAATCATTTTCATACAAATTTCAATCTCAAATTGGTTTGAGACAACTTTTGAATGCTTCAGGAGTGAAATAATGAAATGGTTTTGCATTAGAATTTGCTTTCGGTCCTTTTGTGAAATTAGTGAAAACTGGGCAAATGAGCTCTAGAACCATCTTTGAAAAGTAGGGAAATGACCTCATGGAAGTGTGAAAACTTGCATGCTTGTATAAAATGGTCCATAGAATACAATTCAAAAAATGGATTGGAGAAATGCGTCACGAGGTGAAAGATATTCAACCTCAAAGTAGCTGAGTTGAACTTTTCTGAAATTGTAGCCTTTCTGAACAAATTAAAACTAACCCAATCACTAATTTGGAAAAATAAAAAATCAATTCTTGAGAGGCTTCCACCAGACACACAAGCACATTTTGGCACAATGAACACGTGTGCAAGAGGGATTATCTTGAATAATTGTTGAGCAATAGATATTGACGGTCAAAGTTGACCTCCCAGAAAGGTTTCTAGAAAAGCTGATGGAAAACTAAAGAAATTAAATTTGGTTTTGATTTGTTAAAAATAGAAAATCAAGTCATTAAGTCCTGAAAACTAACATGTGAACTCATTTTGGTATGAATAATATAGAGAAGCAATCATTTTGGAATGACGATCATCTGGTTGCAAAATGCAAGCTCAAATGGGAGGCAACTTTGCAAAACTGAAAGTTTGCAAACTGCAAAACAATGAAAAAACCCTCCAGCTTTGCATTTCAAAACACTAAAAAAAATCATTGTGAGAAGCTAAAAAATTGACATTCCTACTCACATAGGACATATGAGTGTGTCTGCAAAGGGATTTTGGTTGAAAATCAACAGGCTCTGAAATATGACCCTCGAAAGTGGGTCACTTAGGTAGATTCTTAGGTGCACTTTTAAAAGTGCAGAGGAAATTTTTTGAAATGGGCACTTCAAATTTGGGAAATTTGAGAGTGCGAACAGGATAATCTTATCAAAATTCATTTAGAGGATTTATAATTTAGAAAGAAAACAATTTTTGAATCGCATAACCACAAAGGTGTTGTTAAGGGGTCAAAATTGGAAGAAAGTGAAAATAGGATAAATATGGATGATAAGAGAAGCATGTGATTAAAAGCCTTGATATAAGAATAAAATTATTTAGGTATCTAAATAAATATTTTATTGGGTTATTCTTAATCAATTCTAATGACTTTAGTACAAGAATAAGAGTATATTTAATAAAGACTTGGGATTTCTATTTAAAGATGAGTATGATATGTTATTCCAAGGCATACCTTATATTCGATTAGTTTTAGAATGGCATAGTGGAAGTGTGGTGTGCTCATAATCCATAAGTCCCAAAATCATACAAGATAAGCAACAAAAATATGTTTTCATATCATCATTTTTTTCATCATTGGATTAAATTAAAAACATGAAAGACTAGACCTAATATTCTCTATAAAGTGGTTTGTGTATGTTAATAATTAGAGTTGTTATATTATTGTTAAATATTATCATATTTTGTTGTACTTTTTTATTAGACTTGATGAACCCAATAGCTTTGTACATGTGGCTTATCAAGTATTGTATATGAAAAGAAGATACTCATGTAGTCCATAATGCATGATTGTCATCTTAGAATATATTAAGTATATATTTAGCCGATACGCTATTTTTGTCAACTTTGCTCAGAATTTTCGTCAGCCTTCTTGGATATGGACTTTTTCGGCTCTAGGGAAAAGGTGGAAGATGGGTTATAACTTTGGTTAGAATTTTCATTAGCCTTCCCAATTTTTAGGTCTCTAGTGTCATGTTAAAGGTGGTAGGCTATTTTTTTTTTTAAAGTGTTTAGCACGATGATAGAGGAGGCCTACAAAATGGCATCAGCTAGTGTGACTGTAAAGGAGGCAAGTGAAATGGCATCAACATTAATTGTTTTATGGTTTTCGTGTAGTGGTAATGGTGCAAGCAAAATTTGTTTTAAAGTCCTTAGAAAATAAAATGAATGTTTATGTAGTTATGGATAATGTATTGTTGGGTGTCATTCTATAGGTTTATGTTGTTGTTGAAGGTAGCTATGAGTGAGGAGGGGAAGCTTCTATGAAGGTGAAAGTGTGTTCATCGGCTATGGAATTTCTGTGAAGGTTGTTGGAGTTTAACTTGTGTTTTTTGCATGCGTCGATGGTTACAAAAGTTGTGGGTTGTGATACTTCTATGTTCTATTTTTGCAGGCTGTGGAGAAAGAACAGAGGGAAGAGAAAGAAAGAGGGAAGAGGTGTTATTGAAGGAAGCGGGAAGAGGTACATATTGAAAAAAACATCTGTCGAGTATTTCTAAAATAGTTTATGTTATTTTTGAAAGGGGATTGTTGATTGTTGCTCTATAGATTAGTCTAAATTGTTCGATTTATGGTTTCCATGTAGCCACCTTTAGTGGAAGGATATACTGTTTGTTTTTTGTGTTTTGTGTGTTGAATTCATGTGTTTTTTGTGGGTTTTTTCATCTGGGTTACTCTTGAAACCTATATTGTTTCATTGTGTCAATTGTTGTTGAAAAGACTATATAGTTTTGTGGGTTTCGCCATGTGGGTGACTGTTGGCTACATTGTTCCATTTATGGCTTTGGTTCTATGTGAATGATGGAAAAATAGTTAATCTGGTGTGTTTTTGATGAATCTTGAAATCAAGATTTCTTATTTTTTGTGGGTTTTGGCATGTGGGTGACTATTGACAATATTGGTTCATTTATGGCTTCCATTTTGTGTGAATGGTTGCAAAATAGTTAATCTATTGTGTTTTTGGTGAATTTTCCCATCTAGGTTACCATTGAAACTAATATTGATTTATTTAGGGTTCACATTTTTCTGGTGAAGGTTTCTAATCAGTCTATTACTGGGAGCTTTCTGTGTTTTGTGGGTTTTCCATGTGAGCCACTATTGGAAGCCGTGTTTTTGTGTGCGATGGTTGCAACACAATAAAATAGTTAATGTTATATAGGTTGTATTGTTTCAGGGTATATTGTTGGATTTTTTTATAGGGTTCTATTGAAAAAATAGTATATAGTTTGTGTAACACCCCGTCGCGCAAATCCCAAAGGAACAACTAAAAACGAAACAAATTTTTTTTTTAAAAAAAAATGAATGTACTTTAAGTATTCCATCATAACCAAAGTTTCAAGTTGCACATCTAAGTCCCATTGGATACAAGAGGTGACATTACCAAACTATCCCAAAACAAATTTAATGGATGAAACATTAAATTACCAATTACGTAACCTATTCATTCACACAACTTCATTTAAGCATTCATTAACAATAACTAAAATGATGAAAATAACCCATATAAAACCATAGATGCAAATTACAATAAATTATACATGGAGATATAAGGTACACATTTTTCCAGATAAAATATAACATTAACAATATTTCCAAATGGTAGTTCAAGAATGATTTACATGGTGTGATAACACATTACATTAGTCTGATAGTACATCTCATTGAACACATATACAAAATTACATTATAAGTCTTCCCAACACACGTGGGAGTGATACATTAATACATAAAATACATCTGGAGTACAAATATACATCTGGTAACATCTAAACTCTAGATCAAACTACATATGCAAAACTCTGCTTTGAATGGTACAACTACATCATAAGGGGACCCAATGAGGTTCGTAGCACATTCCACCCATACCACCCCAATGCTAGGAGTAAATAGGGAAGGATCCCCAACCAAGTACATCTAAACAATCACGCAAGACTACACCCCAGACATGAAAAACAAGAGACCACAAAGGAAATATAATATCAAAAGATCACTCACAAATCATAACAACAATAAATTACCAAAACATAACAATAGACTACTTCTAGAGGCTTTCAATTAAACAAATCAAAGGGAATGCTAGAGGAGAGTGTCATCACATGGCCTTACATGGATTATCTAGACAACCTATCACAATGTGCCGCCTCCATCTATGGTTATCCTGACTACCTATCTCAAGGCGTCGCTCCAAAGGGTGACTCATGCAAAACCGTTAACCTCTCATGAAGAGGAGACAATGATCATGCCAACCATGGCCTTCTCGGCCCACCTTTAGTGTACGAAAGCCCTAACAAGTGGACGAGGCATCCATGATTATCTTATTAATGTTTTACTACCCACCCCCTAATTAATTAATTAGGTTACCACTTATTACTCTAAATCTAATGTGGGTTATCTTGACAGGCTCTTTGTGTGTCGACGCCCATGTAGAGCCACTATCCCTGCAAACCCAAAACATTAAAATCCAATTCTAAGGTGTTGTACCAGCAAGAACACTGAACCGGAAATGGAACATCCATGAGGAAAAGCCATCTCACCAAAATCATATGAAACGACACTCATAAAATTGGTACAACTCCATATGTAAACTCAAATCACAACTAAAACATAGGGACCAAAATCAAATTAAAAGATCAAAATAAAACATCATTTCCCCACCTCTACAAGTCCCTAATAAGTATCTTAAACTCCTATAGAAGGATAACAACTGAAGGATTTTTCCTACAATACAAAATCCCAATTAAGAGTAAACCACAATTAACTCAATGAAAAATTTCAAGAGTAAACAATTAGATAAAACAACACTATGTAACATATTTTGTTACACAATAATTTAACCAAAAAAATAAATTAATTAATTTACTCGAGAACATGACTCAATTTAAATCACATAGTTTATTTCCAATTTATTCAATAACACTATAACATTATAACTTTAAAAATTATGTAATTATTCCACAATCACAACATATATATATATATATATATCAATAAAAAAAAAAACTTAAATAAAGTCAAAATTTAAAAGGAAACTTTTAATAGAAGAAACCCCTATACAACCGTGGTATTGCATACCTCCTTGTGGGGAGGCCGTATCCCACATGGTTGCACCTAGCGGCCATCAGCTACTATGTGCAACCTGTGACTACTACACACAGTACCATTAGGGGTTGGGGGTTGTACAGCGGTGGCAGTAGCTGACCACTCCCCCCCATAATATATATAAATTTTTATTTTATATTTTATTTCTCTCTCCAAAAAAAAGAACACAAAACCTGTAATGTATAAAAATATATATTTTTTTAAAAGAACAAAAGATAACATATGCACGGGTATATATATATTTTCCCATAAATATAAAATAAATAATATGATAACAGTCCAATTCTTTCTCAGGCACAAAATAAATCAGAGCACACAATTTTAATTCCATAATAAATTGATTTCCATTTCAAACAAGAATTTCACAACTAGATTTATTGAAGAAAATTCAGAAGATTTGATAATAGATTTCTACAGAATATTTAAAGGTTTAACACAAGAAACTTTTTAATAGCAAAACCTTTTTCAAAACATAGATATTGATTTTTTGAATATGGCAAACATGATTTTCATTTCCCCTATAGAACAATGAATTATTAATCAAAGCAATAAATATAGATCAAAAGAACCTGGAGTCCTTCATTTCATTTCGAATCCACCAACACGGCAGCCCTTCTTCCTCTTTCAAAAATAGAATTCCTCTGTAGTTTCTTCTCCAATTTCTTCTTTTAGCTAACTTATGGATCAATATTCTATTTTTCCCTTACCAAGAACAATTTTCAATAGAGAAGAACAAAACATATCTTTTTTTCAACATTTGTTACTTCTTTTTATTTTTTCAGACAAAACCAAAAAAAACATTGTATGTCTAGAAACTTCTTCCTCTCACAAAAATATAAAGAGAAATAAATAAAGCTATTCTTTTTTCTCAAAAATCCAACCCATGCATTGGTTCTTTTCTTCTTGGTTTAAAATCTCACACTTATCTCACAAATTTAATTAAAAATTCATTATTTTCACATTTATCCTCACATGATATTATCCTTTGATTTTATAATATTAATATTTTGAAAAAGACAATTCACAATTATCACAAACATTATTTATTGAAATTAATTACTTTTTACTTTTTAATTAATTAAATATCTTTTAATTTACAATATTTTAAATCCAACATTTAACTAAATTACAATTAGATACAGTTAATCATATCAACAAAATAACATTAATTAATCCCATATAAAATAAAGATAAACTAAATAACAACTATCCACAAATAAAATAAATAAACAACAACAATAATGAGACAAAGACAAGTTCAAGACCATGACACTAGAAGACTCACAACGAGGTGACGGACTTAGGATGGGGACACTTCCTTATCAATTCCCTTTTACAACATCATACCCATTGGGTTTATGGGACACGCTCAGTACTGACAAGCAGGCGGAGTCAGTGTCCTATACTTGCATCCTACATAGAAACAAACATCAAGTAGCATGTAAATCTCCATTGTAGACACACCATGAAAGGTAATCATGAGGTAATAGGGCGCTGGTAATCAAGTGATGCTACTTTATCCTTTCACCAAGACTCAGTAGCAAACACATGAGAAACCATAGCATCATAGAATCACTTCACGACATATAATATTAAAAAAAATCATAACATAGCCACGCAATATAATCACCACATAATGTATCATCAAACATCATAAGTAATTTCAAGTGCAGAAAACCAACCAAACTATGAATCCACACACAACCAATTGGGTGAAGTAATCACCATCACAAACCAAGTGCCAAACCAACACATAAGAGTATCAAAGAGTATCAGCAACATTAGGGGTATTACATCCTCCCCCCCTAGAACATGGCTTACTCCTGGAAGCCACTAAATAAATATGGGTAAGCCTCTCTAATATGGGATGCATCCTCCCATGTCACCGAAGTCTCATCATTCGGATCCCACTGAACCCACACATGTTCAATATCTCTACCCCTGAGGCGTAGTCTCTGATGATGTAACATGGCTAGGGGATTGAGAGCTAGCTACCTATCCTCGACCTGTAGATCATTCCAATCAAGTACATGAGTAACATCAAGATAATATGGTCTAAGGATTGAAACATGAAAAAAAATAGTGAATCCATGACAGACTGGGTGGCAAGGCTAGGCAGTAGGCAACAAGACCAATTCTTTCTAATGTTCACCTAAAATGGCCCTAGGAAGTGGGGCACAAGCTTAGAACCCTTTCCATAATGAATAGGGCTCTTTCACAGATGTACTCGAAGAAACACTCGATCACCAACTGCAAAATGCCAGTCAACTCTATGTGCATCAACATACTTCTTTTGCCTATCATGAGTTGCTACAAGATGCTCTCAGATGCGATCTACCTATTGTTCCATATCTCGAAGCATTTTGGGTCCAAGGATAATCCTATCCTTTAACCGATCCCAACTCAAAGGGGTATGACAAGGATGACCGTATAAAGCTTGAAAAGGAGCCATGCCGATTGAACTATGGTAACCATTGTTGTAGGAAAACTCGACCAAGTGCAGATAATCTTCCCAATATGATTTTTGGTCCATGACATACATGCAGAGCATATCCTTGAGCACCTGATTGACTCTCTTAGTCTAACCATCTATCTTAGGATGGTAGGTAGAAGTAAAGTTTAATTGAGTCCCTAAGGATTGCTACAAAGATGTCCATAGCATAGATGTGAATACTGGATCTTTGTCAAAAATGATTCTTCATGGTATACCATGCAATTAAAAAATTTCTTCCATGAACACCTTGGATATCTAAGAAGCAATATAAGAAGATTAGATAGGAGAGAAATGGGCCACCTTGGTCAATCTGTCCACAGTGACCATGATAGCGTCATGCTGCCTGGAAGACATAGGCAAGCCGGCAATGAAATCCATAGAGATAATGTCCTACTTCCATTCTGGAACAAGATGAGGTTGCAACAAACCTACCAGATGATGATGCTCAGCCTTAACCCTCTAAAATTCTAGACATCTAGCCACAAAATCGGCAATATCACGCTTCAATCCTGCCCAAAAATATAGTGTGTGCAGATCTGCATACATTTTGTTAACTCTGAGATGTGTCGAATAAGGTGCCCGATGGGATTCAGTCAAGATTAATGCATGAAGACCCTCTGCAAGAGGTACATACATTCAGCCCGCATAGCACAAGACACCACCAGAATCCAATGAGTATCTAACAAATTTTCCTTCCAGAGCTCTGCCAGAGTCGATTTCAGATTTCACCTCTTGATACCAATTGTCTGAGGAGAGGGCAGTGAGGATCTGACTCCTAGAATCAACTCCAAGATTTACCATAGCTATCTCATGCCTATGCCAGCTTAGAGCATCTACCACCACATTATGTTTTCCCTACATATACTTTACTTCAAAATCGTATTCGCACAAGAATTCCATCCACCTTCTCTTTCTTGCATTTGGGTTTGGCTTCGTGGAGATGTATTGCAGACTATGATGATCCGTATGCAACTCGAATCGATGCCCTAAAAGGAAATGTATCCATCTTACCAGAGCATGAACCACAACGGCCAACTCAAGATCATGTGTGGGATAGTTCTATTCATGATCCTTAATTTTACGGGATTCATACATAATCACTCACCCTTCTAGCATCAAAACGACCCCTAAGCCTTCCAAGGAAGCATCTATACATACTACAAATTCTCCCATCGGATCCGGTACTGCCAAAATTGGTTCACTGGTTAGCTTTTCCTTAAGAGTCTAGAATGCTAACTGATATTGATCTAACCAAAGAAATTTCTTCCTCTTCCTCTAGAGAGGTGATGGGATGCACAATCCTAGAAAATCCTTGGATGAACTGTCGATAATAGCCTGCTAGTCCCATGAAACTATGAATTTCTGAGACATTTGTGGGTACAGGCCAATCCACAATGGCCTAAATCTTTGTAGGATCAACGAAAATTCCCTCACCTGAAATGATATGACCCAAATATTGAACTTTAGTCTTATAGAATTCACACTTTGTCAGGTTGGCATACAATTGATTGTCCCTTAAGCACTACAACACCTGTCTTAGATGTTCCTCATGTTCTTCCATAGACTTGGAATAAATTAGAATATCATTGAGAAACACAAGAATGAATCTATCCAAATATGTTTGGAACACTCCATTCATTAAGCTCATGAAGATTGAAGGTGTATTTGTCAACCCGAACGTCATCACAGTGAACTTGTAATGTCTGTATCTAGTGCGAAATGCTATTTTATGAATATCTGGTTCCGTAATCCACAACTGATGATACCCTGATTTGAGATCAATTTTAGAAAATACCTTTGCCCCTTTTATTTGATCGAAAGGATCAACAATTCTAGATAGGGGATATCAGTTCTTCACCATTACTTTGTTCAACTACCTGTAATCAATACACAAAAAAAGAGAACCATCCTTCTTCTTTATGAATATTATGGGTGCTCCCCATGGGGAAACACTTGGGTGGATAAATCCCTTAGCCAACAGTTCCTCCAATTGCAGACAAAGTTCTTGAAGCTCTTGCGTTGTCATTTGGTACAGAGCCTGAGATTTAGGCTTAACTCCAGATACCAGATCAATGTTGAAATCTATAGCTCATTTTGGTAGCATACCTGATATCTCACTCAGAAAAAAATCAGAAAACCCCTTAAGGAGAGGGTAATCATCTAATGACACCCTCACCTATCCTCTGACTCAAGATCACAAACTACTACTACAAAAAGTTGACAACCCTGCCAGAAAAACCTTTTTTAGATGCATGGTAGAGATCATTCACAATGAAATGGGCCTTTGAATACCCACGATCTCCACCTCCTTTCCAGAATCATTAACACATTGCACTGCTTTACGATGACAATTTATCATGGCATGGTGTGCACTCAACCAATCCATTCCCAAGATGACATCATATGAGCCAAGTGGTAGGATTTGGAGGTCCACCTTAGTTGTCAATATCCCTAAATCTAGACTAAAACCCTAAACAAGCTTCCCTACTACAACATTTGACCTTGAGGCCAATTCAACCTACCATTTTACGCCTTGCCTAGTTGCCACCAATCTACATCGCTCTACTACTGAAGGAGATATAAAAGAGTCAAATGAATCAAAATCAAAGAGTATGGAAATACTAGTACCATGCAACACCTGTGATGTCTCGATTATCTCGCCTTGATGTTCTGCTTGATGATTTTCCACTACCACAAACACCCGATGTGCTCTACCCACATCACCCACTGTCAGTTCAGAAGCAGCTGGTTTCTGGCTAAAACCTAAAGTACTCCTTTGTGGATGTTGTCTGGATATATTTCCCTATTGCCCACATGAGAAATAGTCTGTGCCTCACCCAAATCCTGTGACACCAGACGGTGCACTCGACTACTGAAAATTGCCTCGTGAAGGTGCCAACTATGTGCTTTGTGTAGGCTACACAAAACGATCCAGTCTATTTCACTGCCAACTTCGGTTCTTCCTATTTTGAGATTTGTCTCCCTGCTTAGACTGTGATTTGTTCTATTTGGGATGTGACTTCTACTACTGCAGACCACCCTTAGAGGGTGCCTAAAAATAATTAGAAGACCTTGCAGCTTGAGGCTATCCACCACTAGAACAAAAACCTAATGTTGGGACACTACCAATCTGAACTCCAGTGTGTCGTCCCAATTCCATTGCCAAATTTTCTTCTACTAGACGAGCCTTCTCAACCGCTACCTCCATTTTCTTCAGCTCAAAGACTCTAACTCCATGACTGATTTGAGCATTTAAGCCCTGAACAAAATGTTGAACTAGCATTCCCTCATCATGGTTGATTCCTACATATTGCTTCAATTCATAGAATCACTGTTTATATTGTTTAACAAACATTAACATTTTCGTAAGGTCATGAAACTCATTTTCCCTACATTGCCTCCAATGATCTGAAAGGAAGTGAGCCCTGAACCTATCTAGAAATAGCTCCCATGTGACCATGTTGATATCCAGATCTGTAACTTTTACTCTTTCAGCTGCCACCAAGTGGACGCAAAGCTTCACAGATGCATGACTGGACACCAAGCCTTGGTATTGCTACAATAGGGGTGCATTGTGAAGCATCGATCCAAATTGATTAACCATGTTTCCACTTCCAGACCTTCCCCAGAACCATCAAATTTAGGTGGGTGTGCACTCATCAAGTCTCTCATATGACCAGTTAGCACTACATCCTAATCTGCCATTATTTACCTTCGCCTCAGTGAATTTTCCCTTTCTCTCTTGACCAGCTGTTCCTCCTCCGACCTGGGTCCCAACTGATTAAGAATCTCCCCCAGAAGGTGTTGCAACTATCCATCTAAGCTAGGTTGTTCTTGGTTCTGACCACCACTTGATAGATTGTTTTGGGGACTCTATCATTCCTCATGCTTAGAACTGTTGGAACTCGGTGGTGATGTACTTTGGTGGTTGGCTCAACGACCACCACCATATCCTCTTCCTCATCCACAACCTCTACCTCGAGGCATGATCTTGCACAATAATTAGGGTTATGTAAGATCAAGAGTTAACACAAAGGTTGCCTAATGTTCACAACTACCTAGAGAACCCAATGTTAGCAACCTTGGCTCTGATACCAAGTTGTAATGCCCTATCCCACAGACCCCAAAGGAACAACTAAAAATGAAACAATTTTTTTTAAAACAAAAGGAGTGTACTTTAAGTATTCCAACTTAACCAAAGTTTCAAGTTGCACATCTAAGTCCCTTGGGATACACGAGGTGACATTACCAAACTACCCCACAACAAAGTTAATGGATGAAACATTAAATTAAAAATTACGTAACCCATTCATTCACACAACTTCATTTAAACATTTATTAATGATAACCAAAATGATAAGAATAACTGATATAAAACCATACATGCAAATTACAATAAATTAGACATGGAGATATAAGGTACACATTTCTTGAGATACAACATAACATTAACAATATTTACGAATGGTAGTTCAAGAATGATTTACATGGTGTGATAACACATTACATCAGTCTGATAGTAAATCTCAATGAACACATATACAAAATTACATTATAAGTCTTCCCAATGCACATGGGAGTGATACGTTAATACATAAAATACATCTAGAGTAAAAATATACATCTGTAACATATGAACTCTAGATCAAACTGCATCTGTAAAACTCTACATTGAATGGTACAACTGCATCATAAGGGGACCCAATGGGGTGCATAGCATGTTCCACCCGACCACCCTCATGCTAGGAGTAAATAGGCAAGGATCCCCAACCAAGTACATCCAAACAGTCACACAAGACTAAACTCCAGACATGAAAAACAAGAGACCACAAAGGAAATATAATATCAAAAGATCACTAGCAAATCATAACAACAATAAATCAGAAAAACATAACAATAGACTACTTCCAGAGGATTTCAATTAAACAACTCAAAGGGAATGCTAGAAGAGAGTGTCATCGCATGGCCTTACATGGATTATCTAGACAACCTATCACAAGGTGCTGCCTCCATTTATGGTTATCCTGACTACTTATCTCAAGGCACCACTCCATAGGGTGACTCATGCAGAACCATTAACCTCTCGTGAAGATGAGGCAACGATCATGCCAATCACGGCCTTCTCATCCCACCTTTAGTCTATGAAAGCCCTAATAGGTGGATGAGGCATCCATAATTATCTTATTAATGTTTTACTACCCAGCACCTAATTAATTAATTAGGTTACCACTTATTAATCTAACTCTAACATGGGTTATCCCAAAATCCCCTTTGTGCACTGGCGCCCACATAGAGCCACTCTCACTAGAAACCTAAAACATATACATCCAATTCCAAGGAGTTGTACCAACAAGAACACTGAACCACAAATGGAACATCTGTGAGGCAAAACTATCTCGCCAAAATCATATGAAACAACACTCATAAAAACAGTACAACTCCATATGTAAAGTCAAATCACAACTAAAATATAGGGACCAAAATCAAATTAAAAGATCAAAATAAAACATCATTTCCCCACCTCTAGAAGTCCCCAATAAGTAACTTAAACTCTTATAGAAGGATAACAATTGAAGGATTTTTCCCACAATACAAAATCCCAATTAAGAGAAAACCACAATTAACTCAATGAAAATTTCAAGAGTAAACAATTACGTAAAACAACACAATGTAACATATTTCATTACATAATAATTTAACCAAGAAAATAAATTAATTAATTTACTCAAGAACATAAGACTTAATTTAAATCACATATTTTATTTCCAATTTATTTGATTACACTATAACATTGTAACTTTAAAAATTAGCTAATTATTCCACAATCACAACATATATAACCACACACACACACACACACACACACACAGATATA